>PVKA01013200.1:0-55590 GCA_004027165.1 Ctenomys sociabilis
CCATTCTCTTCCTTTTCATTTTGCATCCACCTTTTAAAGTGGAAATTTAGATCAAGATATCCCACTTATAGCCTAACTGGGGCATGCTGGTGGACACTCAGGCTGCTGTGAGGACAAATTCTGCACACTTTTAAATTCCTGATTGAAGTGAGATTGACAGAACTTCCAGGAAAACTTTGACCTGCCTTCAGCTAGGTGATAAATAATTAAGATGTTAAGAGAACTACGGAGACCTTTAGGCTGATCCCATCAAATGCCAGTGTGCTTTGAGAACCCAAGTCTGAAAGACCATGCTTTTCTGATGACTTAGACCTAGGAGAGAATCTGTAGGATGTAAACCACTTATACTCATTGTGTAGCTTAATGACACATTGTGCAGATTAAGGTTCAGCTAAGTAGGTGCGAATATATGCAGATTATTAAAGCAAGCTTATGGATTTGAAGAAAGCAATAACCAAACTTTAAAACATTTATGACACTATTTAACAAGCTAATATGAAACAGACTTTTAAAAGTTTTAAGCAACTTCAAGTAATAAATGAAATTAACACAAAGGAACCAGCAATTTTAAAGAGTATCCACCCAATAAATCTGTTTCTCATTTTGTAATAATTTGTTTGTATTATTCTTCTAGATCCTATAAACATATGTATTTATCTCTGGTTTGATGTATTGAAATTCATTACTGAGTGTTTTTTTCTAAATATGCTTTGAAATATTTATATGAATTACAGAGTTATTGCAACATTATTTATAAATTAACTAATAATCCTTTAAACTTTCTGTTCTCAAATCTTAATACACATTGTAATTCCAGCATCTAGCTGTTGTGCTTCAGTTAGGGATGACAGGAAGAAGATGTGTAGGTTGGAAGTTTCAAATCTGCACCAGGAAGTTGAGTTTGCTACACAACACTGCTGAATCAGGGCTGGGGATTTGTTTCCAGGGCAGAATGCCTAGAAAACTGGAAAAGCTGTGTTTGGTCCCCAGCACCAAAAAATACGGTAAAATCACAATACTACTGAATGACATGACCATATAAATAATTTATAAAATTACATGACCTTCTGTTGCATGGGTAGAATTCACTATTGCTAATTTTATTATGCAATTTTTTATATTTCATAATTGCCTTATGCCAAATAGATATTTTTGCTCTGAATTTATTCTTCAAGTAGAGAAAGCACTAATAAATTATACCTAAAAATTTTAATTCTAGAAAAATAATATGTGTAGCTTAAATTAACCATTTAAATCATGTGAAATAGAGAGGTCAGTAGCAAGTCACCTAGATTGCTATATATCCATTCCATCTTCTTTTTCCAGAATATCCTGACCATACACAACTAAAATGTTGTAACCAAATATAATAACTCTTCATTCCTGTTTCCCTTCTTCACCATTAAATGCCAATTTAATTTTCTTTCTTGATGTTTTTAACTCTAATCAACATAGAATTTTTATTTTATTTTATTAATTAACTAATGTATTTATTTTTTGGTGGACCTGGACATTGAACTCAGGACCTTGTGTTTGCCAGGGAAGTGCTTATTCTACTGAGCCATCTCCCCATCCCCTACAATTTTGATTATAAGAGAATTTTTAAAAAACTGCTGTAAACAATGCAGAATTTCAACTCAAGATAAGAAATTAGCAATGTTTGCTATATTGCATATTGTCATCTTCAAAGGAGTTGCTCAGAGAGAGGCATGTGAGATGGATCCAACAATATGAACATTAACTTCTCCTTTCAATGAATTTATAGAAGATATATATATATATATATATATATATATATATATTATATATTATATATATTCGTTACCCTTTTCCCCATCTCAGTTGTTCTTTTTCTCATTTCACAATATATATTGTAAACTTTGGACGTTATTTACTCCCTCAGTTTCTTAAACTAGGGAGACAATATGGTGCTTACACATGTGAGTCTTATTTATTTTACTTAAGTGCATCCATTCATCTATAAAAGCCTCAAGGTTATCTTTTTTTTTTTTTACTTCTTTTTATTGAAGTACAAATATCAATGAGACAGTTTTAAGATACCTTGACAAGATGCATTTCATAAATCAATACATTGCAAACTGTTTTCATAATGTTTTGGTATCATAGAAGGTGCATACATGATATTATGCTTACAGACATTATTATACCATATGTTTCTTATCAGTAAATTAAGAGACTGTAGCTGTTTGCGTATCTGATTTTTTATACCTGAATTACATCAAACATTCAATAATTAATACTTTCTACCTTGTTATTTTCATAGTGGTTGTCCATAGTACTAGAAGTTGACATAATATCCTGTCCAACCTCCATTAGTACAAATCTTGGCCCTCATAGAATTATATAGAAGCACAGTGTTATCAATCTTAACTGCTCTGCCCATACACACACATCATGATTCTTCCTTTCTATATCCCTTCCTTGCTCTACACCTGAGATGGGCACTCCATTATCATTCAACTAACTTAGGTGCTTGAACTCGACAACACAGTCCTACACAGTCCAGCATTCCACAACAATAGTGAGTTATTCAAAGATGTCGACCATAGTCATTTACAGCTCAACTTAATATTATGGCCCCACAAAGTATACTTCATTTTTATACTTTTCTGCTGGATGGTTAAGACCTAGATAGAGCAAGACTTACATACCAACACATGTACTTTATATTTTTTATGAGGTCAGTGAAGTCCCCTCAGGGTTTTATTTGTAGTCCTGTACCTTATTCTGTAGATGCTTTGTCAGTGTCATCCATGTGGATGAGTCATGGCCAATGCTTGACCAGTTTACTCTCAGTGAGAGCCTGAGAGAAAGTTTTCTCTCCATGTGACTCTCCCGAGACACACTATAGAACTTTGATCTCTTTCCTCTGTGTCTCCATAATCTCCTTGTTCAGAAAATTTGGAGCTCAACTGAGTTTCACGATGTTGCAGTACAGGTTCTGCTATGTCCTAAGTCTTCGCTGACCTTGAAAGGCTAGAGCCAAAATGATGGCTGGCCTTGTGGCTCTTTTATTTCTCCAGTTTTGATCTGTCAACATAGGTTGTTAACAATCCAGAAGAAAAGCTGATTACTATCCTGCACCATATGCCATTCACTTTACCTTGTCGGACTCAACTGATTTTAGTTGTTGTACGTTTCCTTTTGTATTTCTGCTTTTCACTTGTTATACTAGGGAGACTATACGATATTTACACATGTATGTCTGGTTCATGTCACTTATGAGTATATGTTCAAGTGGCATCCAATTCAGTATAAATGCTTCAAACTTGTCATTCTTAACAGCTGAGTAATACTCCATTATATAGAAATACCACATCTTTTTCAACCATTCCTCATGTGATAGACATCTTGGTTGTTTCCAAGATTTTGCTATCACACATTGTGCTACTATAAATGATGGTGCACATATATCACTATGATACAGTGTTTTCAGTTTCTTTGGGAAAATTCCCAGTAGGGGGATAGCCAGCTTGAATGGGATTTCTAATCCTAATTGTTTTGAGGAGTCTCCACACTGACCTCCACAATGGTTGTACCAGTCTATATTCCCACCAGCAGTGGAGAAGTGTTCCCTTTTCCCCACAACCTCTGCAACATTCATTGTTGGTTGATTTCCTTATGATAGCCATTCTTTCTGGAGTGAGATGGTATCTCAGTGTTGTTATTATTTGCATTTCAGAGATAACTAGCAATTTGGAGCATTTTTTCATATATTTATTTGCTTCTTTAATTTCGTTCTCTGAGAAGTGTGTATTCATCTCAGATGCCCATTTCTGAAATGAGTCTTTAAATTTGAGGGCCCTGTTATATCTTAGTTCTTTATATATTCTAGACACTAGTCCTCTGTCTGATTGCTTATTAGTTAGGATTTTTTTCAAAATTTGTGGGTTCTCTTTTCACTCTGTTGACAATTTCTTTTGACATGCAGAAGCTCCTTAAGAAGAGTTGATCCCAGCTATTGATTCTTTCATGTGCTTCCCGTGCGAATGTGTGTTTGTTCATGAACTGTTTACCTACTCCTATGTCTTCAAGAGTTCCTCCTACTTCCTCTTACAGGAGATTGAATGTTTCTGTTTAAACATTTAGATCTTTAATCCATTTTGACTTTAGCTTGTTGTATGGTGATAGAGCTGGGTCAAGTTTTAGTTTTCAGCATGTAGAAAGCCATGTTTTCCAGCACCACTTGTTGAAGAGGCTATCTTTCTTCCAGTGAGCATGTTTAGCCTCTTTGTTGAAGATCTGATGGCTGAGTGTTTTCGTAGATGCTTCTGCATCTTCTAATCTATTCCACTGATCCTCAGGTCTATTTTGTTACCAATACCATGTTGATTTTATCACAGTGGCTTTGTAGTATAATTTCAAGTCAGGAATTGTGATGCCTCCTGCTTTATCTTTATTGGCCAAGATTGTCTTTGATATTCTAGGTCATTTGTGGTTCCAAATAAATTTTAGGGATGATTTCTTTATGTCTGGGAGGTATGTTGGTGGCAGTTCCATAGGGATTGCATTATATCTGTACAGCAATTTTGGGAGTATGGCCCTCTTCATGATGTCTGTTCTTCCTATCCAGGAGCATGCAATATCTTTCAATTCTCTGAAATCCTCTATAATCACTTTTTTAGGGTGTTGTAATTTTCCTTGAAAAGATCTTTGATTTCCTTGGATAAGTGAATCCCAATGTATTTCATTTTTCTAGGTGCTACTGTAAAAGCTATTGTTTCTATTGTTTCCCTTTCAGTGTGCTTGTTATCTGTGTGGAGATTGACTTTTGAGTGCTGATTTTATATCCTGCTATGCTACTGAATTTCTGTATCAGTTCTAGTAGTTTCTTGGTGGAATTTTTGGGGTCTTCCAAGTAAAGTATCATGTCATCTGCAAATAGTGATAATTTAACTTCTTCTTTACCTATTCTTATTCTCTTTATTTCTCCCTCTTTTCTAATGGCTGTTGCTAAGAACTCCAAGAATATATTGAATAGGAGGGGTGATAGAGGACATTATTGTCTTGCACCTGATTTAAGAGTAAAAGATTAAAGGTTTTTCCCATTTAGGATTTTATGATCCTTTGGGTTGTCATAGATGGCTCTTAACAAGTTAAGGACCTTGAACATGAATGAATGTTGGACTTTTGTCAAAAGCTTTCTCTGCATTAATTGAGATAATCATGTGGTTTTTAGATTTCAGTGTATTAATTCAGTGTACTACATTGATATATTTTCAAATATTAAACCATCCTTGCATCCCTGAGATGAATCCTATCTGGTCATGGTGTATGATCTTCTTGATGATTTGCTGTATTCTATTTCATATTTCTTTGGATGTTATCTGCTTATTGAGAGTTGTCATATATTCTTGATTTAGTTTTGGTAATTTGTACCTTTCGAGGAATCTGTCCATTTCTTCTGTGTCTTCTATTCTGTGAGTGTAAAGATTCTCGAAGGAACTATTGATAATCTTCTGAATTTCCGCTGGGTCTGTGGTGATTTCACCCATCTCATTCCTTATTGCTTTTACTTGAATTTTCTCTTGCCCCTTTTTCATGACATTGGCAAGAGGCTTATCAACTTTATTTAGTTTCTTAAAGAACCAACTTTTTGATTTGTGCATTCTTTGAACTGTTTTCTTCATCTCAATTGAATTAATTTCTGCTCTAATCTTTATGATTTCTTAACGTCTTTGCACTCTGGGTTTTTTTTTCCTCCACTTTTTCTAGTTGTCAGAGGTGCAATATTAGGCTGCTAATTTGTTCCCTTTCTGTTTTCCTAATGTGTGAGTTCATAGCTATTATTTTCCCTCTAAGAACTGCTTTCATCATATCCCATAAATTCTGAAAAGTTGTACTTGAATTTTCATTGAATTGTAGATATTGTTGAATTTGTTCTCGAATTTCTTCTACAACCCATTGATTGCTGAGTAGGGAGTTGTTTAATTTCCATGAATTTAGTGGGTTTTTCTGGTTTCTTTTGTCATTTATTTCCAGTTTAATTGCATTGTGGTAGGATAGTATGCATGGGATAATTTCTGTTTTCTTGCATATATTTAGGCATGACCTCTGGAATTGTATGTGGTCTATTTTGTAAAAAGACCCGTGTGCAGCTGAAAAAAAAAATGTGTATTCAGCTGTGGTTGGGAGAAACACTCTGTATATGTCCACCAGGTACATTTGTTCCAAGCTCTGGTTCAGTACTGCTACTTCCTTGCTAACTTTTTGTCTGGTTGACCTATCTTATTGAGATAATGGTGTGTTAAGGTCTCCTGTTAAGATTGTGTTCTTAGATAATACGTTTTTCATGTCCCTTTAGATTTGTCTTACATAGTTTGGTACTCCTGTGTTTGGTGCATAAATATTTATGAGTATTACTTCTTGCTCTTGAATTTTTCCCCTGACCAATATATAGTGGCTTTCTTTGTGTCATTTGATCATTCTTGGTTTGAAGTTGAGACTGTCTGAGAACAGAATTGCTGCTCCTGCTTTTTTCTGAGGTGCTGGGGCATCTTTTGACTTTGAGCCTATGAATGCCCTTTTAAGTGTCTCTCTTGTATACAGCATATTGTTGGATTTTGTTTGCTAATCCTCTGTGCCAGTCTATTTCTCTTAATTGAAGAATTGAGTTCGTTTACATTGATGGTTATAATTGAAATGTGCTGACTTATGTTTGTCATGATATTTGCCTGGTGTTGTTAATTCCTTTGTAACCTGTATTTAATTGTTTGTCCTGTTTAGTGCGTTCCTTCTATTCTCATAATTCATGGAGTTCTGGTCATTGTGGTCTCTCTCTAGAACATCTGTCAGCAGCCTGCTAAGGGATGGCTTAGTCATCATGAAATTCTTTAGTTGTTCTTTGTCGTGGAAGTATTTCACTTCTCCATCAAAGTTGAAAGAGAGTTTTGAAGGGTATAATAGTCTGGGCTGGAATTTGTTTTCGTGTAGGACTTGAAGAACTCTGCTCCATGCTCTCCTTGCTTTCATTGTTTGTGTAGAGAATTTAGCTGTAATTCTGATGGGTTTTCCTTTGAATGTGAGCTTCTTCTTCTTTGTAGCTACTTTCATCGTATTATTTTTGTGTTGGATTTCTGGGATCTTAACTATTATATGTCTTGGTGTGTTTCTCCTTGGGTTGAAGTTATTTGGTGTTCTCTATACTTCAGTGACCTGAATTTTGGATTGTTTCCTCATATTTGTGAAGTTTTCTGTAATTATTTCCCCCAAAATTCTTTTTATGTCATTTGTATTGAATCCTTCATTCTTGTTGATATCAATTTTTCTCACATTTTTCATCCTGGTATTGTCTTGCACTTGATGGATTATTTTTTCCTGCATTCTCTCTATTTTTAAGAGATCCTTTTGCACCTTTTCACTAGCTGCTCCAGCATCTTCAAGATCCGAAAGTCTGTCTTCACTTTCACTCAGATGGTTTTGTAGACTTGTGATTGCTATTTTTAGTTCTTCTATATCTCTTTGTGTTTCATGTGTTCTATTTCTTTTCTGTATTGCTCATTCAAGGAATCCATCATATTTCTGATCTCCTCAATTTTTTTATCCATGTCTTCTTTAGAGGTAGTTATTCTTTTTCTGCAGTGTTTCTTCCAAGTTGGGTTTCCTGTGTATATTTCTGGACTTGTTTCTGTATTTCAGATGCTGTGACTTCAAATAATTCTTTTCTTTCAAAGAATTCTTTTTTGATTTCAGAACTTATTTCTGCTTTGAGTTCCTCATGATCTTTCTGCTGTTGTTTCTTTGCTTCAGATGCTGTTACTTTTTATATATATATATATATATATATATATATATATATATATATATATATATATATATATATATATAAAGCTGATATATCAGCTGGAATAATGCTCTCTGCACGTGTTCTGGGTGAGCATAGTTTTTCCACCCAATGTTTCTGGAATTCATTCTTTATTTTAGGTCCTATGTATTCAAGTATTTCTTTTTTAATATGGGTAATTAGTTCTCTTTTTATTTCCTCTATACCTTTATGCTGTTGTTCCTTTGCTGCTGTATCTGTTAATTCATTCATTGCAGCTGAGCTAGTGTCCTCTCCCCTTATTGGTGGATTCGAGGCCTAGGATTGCGTTTTTCCCCTTGTCTTTGGCATTTTGTATAGCACTGACCTTTGACCTTTTTGTAGAGCTTTGGTGCAACAATAACCTTAACTTGTTATGAGATTGGGCTGCCAGTCTATATCCAGGTATGCGTATCCTGGATCTAGCTGTTGTGTTCAGTTCCTTTTTTTGGTGCAGCTCCTTTGGTTCCCCTCTGTTGGTTCCCTCTTCAGGTGAGCACGAACTGAACTGGCATGCAGAGCAAGTAATGAAAATTCCCCATCTTAGCTGACTTTGGTGAATGGATCCGGAAAATTGCTGGGGTCAGCCCTCCTGTGTCAAACAGGTTGCTCTCTAGGTGGGTGGCTCTGGGCTTTGGTGGGTCTTCTTGGCTCACAAAAGGATAGTGGATGATCTTATTCACCGAGTATGCTGTACTGGGTTGGCCAGCTTGTGCTGGGTCTGGATCTACAGGCCGGAACCTAAGAAGGCTGGGAAAGGTCCCTCCAGTGCAGCGGGCCTGGAGCCCTCACTCACAGGCCAGGGTATGCTGGGTTTCTGGCTGTGGCGTGGGACCAAGGATTGCTGAGAAATGTCCCTCCAGCATGGCAGGCTTGGAGTTCTCGCTCCAGGCCGACCTGCACTGGGTCTGGGGCCATGGGGAGGGAGCGGCAATTGCTGGGAAATGTTTCTCTGGTGCGGTTGGCCTGGAGCTCTCACCGGGCCACGGGGGTCCGGTGGCAGGGAATCCTTGGGAAATGTCTCTCTGGCACGGTAGGCCTGAAGTTCTACACTCACTGAACTTTGATGCCAGGGACTTAGGGAAATTCCCACTCACTGTGCAGGCTTTAGGGCAGGGGATCCAGAGAGGTGCTGGTGAGTGGGTCCTGAGGTTTCAGGACAGTCACTGGTCGAGGGCTTGGCGGCAAGGATCAGGGTAGCGCGCGTGGGAAGAAGCCAAAGGCTCCCCCTCAGACTCACCACACACTCACTGATCTGGGAAGCCTGGTGAGTGGTGCAAATTCCCACTCACTGGGAGAGCTTGGGGCAGGATCCAGAAGGCCACTGGAGTCAGCCGCTGTCTAAGCCTGGTCTCTGGCTGGGCCTTGTGGGCAGGATCGAGCAGGCTGCTGGAATTGGCCACACTGTCTCTGACTGGTCTGTGTTGCTGCGCTGGCATGGGTGGGATCTGGGAGGATGGCAGAGTGGGCTGCGCTGTCTCTGTCTGGTCTCTGGGGCTGGGCAGGCATGGGCGGGATCGAGGAGGATGGCGAAGTGGGCCGCGCTGTCTCTGGCCAGTCTCTGGGAATGGGCGGGCATGGGTAGTATCCAAGTTTATCTTTCATTAGAGGTGGATAATACCTCTTCACATTGCTTAGAAAATGGGCATCTGGGTTTTTTGTCAGTTTTAGCTATGAAAAATTGTATTACTACAAACATGGGTTCACATATATCACTGTGGTCTAATGGTTTCAGTTCTTTTGGGAAAATATTCAGAAGGGAAATTGCTAGGTCCAGTGGGACCTCAAATTCTAGTTTTTTTGAGGAATCTTCACACTGATTTCTATAGTGGTTGTTAGCCAACTGCCCCTAAACAACATATATAAATGAAATAGTGCAATTTTTATACATATGTGACCGGCTTGTTTTACCTAGTACAATGCCTTTAAGGTTACTCAATGTTGTATACTATGTCAAAATTCTATTCACTTTCTTTTGACTATTATTCTATTGTATGTATACCACATTTAATTGTTTAAATTAAGTTTGTGTCTTCACTTTTTATGTCGGTTTCTTTGAGTGTATGCCCAGAAATGGATTTGCTGAAATGCATTGTAAGTTTATGTTTAAATTTTTAAAGAACTGATATCACATTTTCTCCAATCACTTACCTATTTTCCTTTCTTAACAGCAATGTGCAAGATTTCTAATTTCTGTACATCCTGGCAAACACATGCTATTTTCTTTGTCTTTTTAAAAATGTAAGCTCAGTAATGCCATGGAGGGACATCTCACTGGTGTTTTGACTTGAATTTCTGTAATGATTAATTACATCAAGCACTTTTTTTAATGTGTTTATTAACTGTATGTTTATTTCTTCTTTGAAAAAATGTATATTTCAATTCTTTGATTTTAAAATAAACAGGTTATTTTGTTTTTGTTCATGAGTAAAATTATGTTCTTCGTTGGATCTTTCTTTTGTTTTCCCTGTTTTAGTGTCTCTAAGTTCATGAATTTTTTGGATTTATTATTACTTTAGGAGCACTTAATAATGTTTCCCTGCATTAATTTTCACAAGTTTCCCCTTTGACTCTTTCAACATGGATAGACAATTACCTTAGAAATAGTAGAGATTACTTCAGTTTAAATTGTTCTGGCAAAATGCAAGTTAACAGGTAGCAGAAACTAAAGTCATAGAGACTACTACTTTATTGACCACTCCAACTACATTTCCATCACACAAGCAGAGCATCTAACATGAACTTCATCATTTCTCAGTCAAACCTTGTTTTCGTTTTATTTAATTCATTTTTATAAGGTTCTTGGTGCTGCCAGGATATAATCAAAAACTCTTGAGGCAGATTGAAAGGCCTATTAGACCACAGACAATTGATTTATCTCTACTCTTTTTTTTGCTTTACATTTTCTATCACTCTTTTATCCCATTTAAGTTCCTTCAGTGCATAATCTCAACTCTAGAGCTTTGTGCACATTGCTGATTGAACACAGAATGCATTTTATCTCTTTGACTTTGAAAGATTGATTTCTCAACAATAGTTGTAACAATTCATCTTAATTGTCTTCCTGGATAAGGAAAATCATTGAGAAATGATTGAATATTTGGAGTATGACATAAATCAGTTGATTAAGTCATTGCTATTCATAGGTGGATGTTTGAGTAGGTGGGTCATTCACTGTCCTTTGGAACTATGTCTCTCAAAAACTTTTTCTCCTCACATTCATAAATGATCCATGTTACTCTACTTTGTCTTTCCTCCTTGGGGTTCCTGCCTTGAAGCAAGTTGATCATAGATGGAACCCATGAAGCCATGAATCAAACACACTATACCTTCCTTTAAATTGTAGGTATGAAATTGTTGCTCCCAGACTCTAGAAAGCAGAAAAGTGCAGTTGTCAGTCAATTTAGAAGCAATTCTCTAGTTATCTTCTCTTGACAATTAATCAGGACAAAACATCCAACTCACCGTCTTCACTCTCCTTGTGATTTCACCTCAAGTAAATCATCACCATGTATTATTTTAACAGTTAACTCATATGTACCTTTCCAGACACTGTGTTGCATTCTGTGCCTCATGCCTGATGTTATGGGTCATATTGCGTCCTTCCCACCTTTTGTTAATTTGCAAATTCACAATCTGAAGTTCTAACTTCTACTTCCTCAAAGGATATCTTTATCAGGATAGAGGATGTTTTAAAGAAATAGTCAAGGTCAGGTGAGGTGACACATATGGCTTTTAATTTAGTTTGATTAGCATGTATATAAGAAGAGGCACATGTTCAGAGATGCAGATGTATAGAACAAAGAGCATATGAGGTCATAGTTAGACAGTATCCTTCTGAAACCAGGGAAAATATAGCTCGGGAACGGTCCAAGTCCTCAGACTCTGACCTTTTAATTTTAGCATTTAGCAGTATAGAAACAGCTATCTTGTTTTCAACCATTCTATCTGGATATTTTCTTATGGTGGTCCTACCAGACTAATCCACTTAATAAAAGTAGACAGCCAAAACAATGTCTGGAATGATTAACATTAGAAGGCTATGTACAAGAGAAAATTAAATGGATTTACAATTAAGCTTTGCACTAATTAGTTTTTTTAACAAAAGTGTAGCACTTAGCTATGAGACATTCATTCTTCTATATAATATTTCACCTGTAATAAGCTTGCAAGTTGTCCAAAATTATCAATGATTTTCAGATGAGGAAACTGAAGCTCTGATAGTATAAGTAAATTCTCCAACAATACCAAATGAATAGTGAGACTGGATTTTAAATATGGTTAACTAAATTCAGAACATTATGACCGAATAGTTCTTCAATAATTTATTAATCAGAATCTCTTTGTCTTAATTTTCCTATAAATGAAGCCATAAAATTATTTCCTTTAAACTTATCAGTAGCATGCTTTTCTATAATGAGGAAAATTTAAGATAAAATATAATTTTGGGGTATCTTGTACAGGAAATGACATAATCCTTGTAATGAACTCTTAGTGATCCTATTTTCAGCCTCCCCAGAGCTAAGATGACAGGTGTGTGCCACTACACCTAGACTCTGTGGCTGGCTTAGCCACCCTGGAGGCATAGCTGGCATGAGATATGGTGCTAGGGATATGACCCGCTGTCCAAGTTTGTCTAAGAAGATGCTTTAGTCCACTGAGCTCTCTCACTGACCCTAATAAAGTATGTTTTGGTGTACAGAAGGCATGTGATTATTATGTAAAAGTTCAAATTATCCTTGAAGTATACACTTAAACCCATCTGCAGTGATATGACAAAGCTGCAAGTCCCCTGCTTTTAGGAGCTGCTAGTGTCTTCTCACACCTGCAAGACATTCACATGGGCTGCCCATGAGAGTCAGGCCATCTCTGAGTGCAACCACAAAGATTTGTGGGAGGCCTGGACAAATTTACCTCACAGAAAGCCTGCTGTTATTACTGCTGTGTGGAAGAAGAAAACTTTCAATAAAATTTGACACATGGAGCCTAAAAGGCTCACATAGATTTGTTTACACAAAAGATCCTAAGTCCATCTCTAAGAGTTGTCAAATTCCTAATAGTCTCTGCATCACTGAAAAGTCCAGCTCTCAAATATCCTCTGAAATTTAGGCAAACTTTTGTTTGTGAGCCCCTGTACACATGTAAAGAAAGTTAAACATTTGAAACATACCATGGCACAAAACAAATATGTCCATTCCAAAGTGTGCAAATAGAGGGATACAAAGGAATAGGATCAAAGTAACTCCAAAATCCAACAGGGCAAACACTAAGTCCTATAATCCATGTACAGCATCTGTGCCATTCTGTGGCAAACTGTGAACTCCAAAGGCCTCAGGTGTCTCCACCCCTATGGCCTTTCCAATGGTGTTAATTTCCATGGAAGTAGATCCCATAGTTTCTCTCTTTGGCTGTCTCTGTTCTCTTCTTTAAGATTTCCTCAGGTGACCTACTGTCCTGGATTCTCCAAACTGTTGGAATCTACATTGCACCTTTAGCTTCACACTCACATCTTCACATACTACCTCTGAAGTGCATACTCTCTGGCTCCCAGCCCTGCTTTTGAAATCTGGATGAAAGCCCTCTGACACCACAACTCTTGCATTCTGCGTGAGCCTAAAACTAGCACCATATGGGTAATACCAAGGTCTTTCTCAATTGGAATACTAGCCAGACTTCCTTCTCTTTTGGATGTTGGAGTCAAGTACCTGGAAATCTGAGCACTCTGAACTCAGTCTCAAAGAACAAATTCTCTAGGCTGCTGCTACTCTAGTACATCATTTTCTCTGGCTCCCTTATCAAAAAATTTCTTTCACATTTTTCATTGGGAACTGCAAAGGTGCTGTCCTGGAGAGTTAGCGATGTCCTTAGGCCATCTCTATTGTTGTCATTGTCTGAAATGCTTGGATTTTTCTTACTCATCTTTTCAGTGACCAATCTGTCTTCTTTCCATTGTTACAGGCTAAATTTTTTGTCCAAACTTCCTTTCTGGCCAAACTCACTATGTTGTGAATCATTCTGGTGGGCTCTTTATTCTGAACATAAATCTGGCCAAAAGTTGACAACTTCAGCTATGCCAACACCACAACACTGGACTAATTTAAAATTTCTTCTGTAAGATTAATTATTTCCCAGACATTAATCTTAGTCTCAGGCAAAATCTCTGGACTGAAGCAAAATGTAGACTCACCTTCTGCCAACACATCACTGACATATTCTGGAGTCCACCATCAAGTTCAGTCCTTTTTCTCAGCAAAATCTTGGGGAGCCTATCTTTACAAGCTGCATGTCTGTCAGCCTTCTGACCATTTGGGCTCTGACCAGAATCTCCCATCAAGTGCATAAGGCATTCTTGCTCTGCTTTGTTACCTGGCATCTCTGAACCTTCCCAACCTCTTCTGCCAAGCCATTCCCAAATGCTCCTGAATCACATGGTCAGACACAGTAAGTGCAAAATACCCTACTTCTCAGGTACCAAATTCTTAGTTACTTTGCTTTCATTGGTAGGTTGGGAGTTTTATTTAGCTCACATAACACTTGTGCATGAGGCAGAGAGACTTGGCTGAACAGGATAGCAGAGGAAAATTGGTTCACGGCAAGCAAGGAACCTAGCAGCTTTTTTTTCTGTCACTTTTACACTCTATCTAAGCTAATGGACCTAAGGTGATGCCGAACCAATCCATGGGATGCTTTAGTAATCTCACACACTTAATCCCAGTATCACATGCTCTACATTCAAAAACATCTGAAAAAAAGCTCCATTGATGACTGCATGAGGCTTGGGGAAGACACCCCTGCACAAACCATGTCAAATGAAAACTTCTCAGTGCTTCCAACAACTTAACTTCAGTAACTTCTACAAAGGCAGTGTAGAAATAATACCTTCTTGCAAGTCTGGCCTGCTCTATTTGTGCTAAGTTTGCTGTCAAATCTGTCCTAAATTGATGAGTGCTGCCAATTTCACAGTGGAATAATTCTGGTCCTCTTGCTTCTTAAGTAGGTTGATGAGTTTCACTCATTTCTTCATGGTTGCATTCAGGGGCTTACAGAACTCTCCTAAATACCCCTTTTATCAAGAGCGTAGCTCCTTGAGATTAAATACATATGCACATATATGCACAAGTGGTATTTATCCGTGATATCTTTACTGGGTTTAGACCCTAGATGCTTTTCTATATTTCCATCATGTTAAATGTGTCCAGTCATGTATCTAACTCATATCCATGAGGTGATATGAATGACCCTGTTTAGAATTTTGAAACATTAACCAAGAAGGTAGAATTTAGATAACCATATGAGTTTTCTTTTTCAGGAAATAAATGCATATTTACAGAAGAAATTTTAATAAATACAACAAACCAAGACATGATTCACTCACCCACTCCTGAGGCAACCACTCTTAATTTTATAAAATCTGTCTCTGAAGAAATTTTTTCTTACCCGTGTTTTGAATCTGATATTTTACATGTAATGATTCAGTCATTTTGATGTAGTGCATGAAATCCATCCTATGAAAATTTTGTGACTATGATCCATTCTGTTAAGCACAAATACATATAGTAAAATTCACGTTCATTTTCAGTTCCATTTAATGTGTATTTTCATTCATTAGTATTTATAAGTGAGGAACTCAGGGATACATGGGAAAATATTTAATGGAACCTCTGTGACTCCGAAGAGAAGAATTTTAAATCGTTGATGTAGAGTAGGAGTTATTGGAGCATAGGGAGTTTGTCTTATCACTAGAGCATGAAGTTCTAGAAAATTGGTGGCAGCCATGTTTGTTAAATAAGGAAAAGAATTATGTATAAAATATCTTTTATGACAGTGCTTTATTTATTATGGTCATGTATAGACTGGTTTTGACTAGACATACAAAGCTGTAAAATGTCAGTAGAAAATATTTATTTACAATATCAATATGCAGTCACCCCTGAGGCAATAGAAGTGGTGATCACTAACATGCACTTACCGGCCTGTGAGTAAGCCTATAGGTGCAAATCAGAATATCTAGGCGTTAACAATTGACAGGTAGCAGGCAGCAGTTTGATGCATATGCTCTAAGAACTTTGCCAGATCATGATTTGATTTCAGCTGAAAATGGCATTTATAGCTCCATATATATTCATGGTGTGGTGCTAATTCTCTTCAAATGGCTGCGATCATAAGGGGTCTCTAAATGGATAAGGGAAAAATATTTGAGTCTTAGAGCTAAAGCAACCACTCACCCTGTCCTTGAAGCTGCACATTAAAATTTCTGTTTACCCTCAAAGACATGCATCTTTTTCCATTTTTGCATTTTCACATAACTGCAATGGTGTGTCCCTACATCTGAGTTTTCTTCTCCACATTCCATGATTATTTTGGAAGTTTTATTACACATATCTGTAACATATCTACCCCAACTGTGAAGACTGATAAGGTACATAATGAATGGCACATTTCAAGTATTCTGTCATAGAGTTGATGGCATTTGAGTTAAAGATAAGGAGAATCATTTTATTTAACACATAGGAAATTAACAAAAACAAGCTGGATCCTGGAGAGTTAACTTTGAGGGACCAATAAAAATTTGTGAGTTAAAAACTTTTAATTATTTTTGGCATACTGTGCGGTCCCTGCCACCAGGGTGTGCTGAGAAGGAGATTGAGATTGGGCCTGGTGGCCTGTGCCTGTCATTCCAGTGCTTGCGAGGCCGAAAACAGGAGAATCACTATGAGTCCTATCTGAGTAGTGAGACCCAGTAGGTCCTGCGCTAAATACATAAAAAAGCTAATTAAGACTACAGTACTTACCAGTATTGTAAGCACATGGGGGGTAGCACATGCCTGTAGTTCTGAAGTTTCAAAGTCTGAGGCAACAGGATCACAAGTTTGAGGCAATTTGAGTACAAAATAAGACTAGACAACGTAAAAGTCGTTTACCTCAAAAATAAATGATAATATATGTGGACATGTATTTTGTCAGCAGTAAGAAAAGTTAGATTAGAAATTTATGTGGAAATAGAACATGAAGAAGGTAGAATAGTTATAGAAATATTTTTAAGAATACTTTCTCAAAATAATACAAAGTGAGGAAGGAAAGAACTTCAGTATCAAAGTAGCTTTGCAATTTATTTTCCCAGATGAAAAGAAAAGAATCATAACACTGTGTAGATCCATTACTAAGAGTAACTGTGCTTGTTAATATTCATTTTCAGAGGGAAAGTACTTTGTCCTTTGCTCAAATGAAGGGAAAGAAAAGAAATAAAATAGCATGCTAATCTTGGTTAAAATATCTAAATATAGCATTGCCTGCATACAGAAAAAAAAAAAAAGATGAGATTTAAATAGTAACACCCATATGGTAATAACATAATTGTACCTTCACTCAGTCACATTCATTACAACTTTGCCACTCACGAGAAACACACTCTAGGAGATTTGGGAATAACTAATTTAAATAATATGACAACAGTTTATAATGACCCCTCTTGCAGTGGTGGTGTTGAGGGGTGTTTTTATTTCTTGTTGAGTGGCATGACATATCACAGTGCCTCTCGATCTGCTTTTGACTTTTATTATTAGCATTAACAGTTGACATTTGTTACTTAGTAGGAAACTCAAGGATCATTTCTTTTCCAAAGTGGTTTGATGTTTACTGAGTAATAAAGTGCTATAGAGGTAAATGAATACATATGCTATCTATGCCTATATATATGAAGCATCTTTCACTCATACTCAGATATTGAACTTACAAACCTATAGACTTATTTAACTTAGTAGTTCTTCACTAAACTCAAAGGAGAACATTCAACTCCTGATCACCTTGGATTTTTAAGCATCCTTAGACCAAATATTTCAACATGTATACAGGCCAGAAATAGGGAATTCATTTCAATGGAATGCCAATGGCATTTGAAATATCTTTGTATATTTTCAACTAAAATGGACTCTTGTAGAAGAATTGCAAAATGTTATTGCACGTCAATTGTACCAACTGAATTTTGTTTGGAGAAAATTAATTGCCCTATGCTTATTTGGTTAAAACAAACATGAGTTAAGCAATACTGTTTGAATTTCTTCTTAGAAGATGATGAAAAGTTCATAATTATTTTGTCACAGAGGTCAAGACACTGGTACAGTTCAATAAGATGTTGAGCGCTTAATGTGGACTCCATTCTGATTGGCAGCTGCAGCTATGAAATCCATTAGATTCACGCTTTTTGTTTGAGCAGCTGTTGATCTGCAAATAAATTCAGTGTCAATGTTTACATTAAACATTTAGACACAGTGTACAATTTGCATCCTTAGAATCCAAATTGTTTAAAAAATAAAAAAAGCACTACCCACAGACGTCCAGTGTTACATCTGTCTGTTTTCTAGTGCCTCTAAACAGTGGGGGGAGGAGATTATTTTTTGTTTGTTTATTTGTTTTCCAAAGGAGATTACACAGCCACATGAAAGAAAAACAGCACCAAGAGCATCAAGTGTTTGGGTGAGTTGTTTGCAAGTTAGATTTGGGAAATGAAATTGAAACTGGACTGTTACCCAAGAGTCATTTGCTCTTGCCAAGTACACCTCTAAATGCTCTGGAGACTGAGATGTTCTCCAAAGAGAAAGATGACCCATGATAACTCCTTAAGCTAAATGCATTAATGTAGTAAAGTGACGTCAGCACACTTTACATATTTTTGGCTGTTTGTGTCAGCAGAATATAATGATTTTGTGCTGCCTTTTGATGTGTGGAGCAGCGTAGTGGAAGGAGAAGGCACTGTAAGAACTCTGGTCAATCATGTTTTTCTTCAGTAAACTCCTACTATTGCTTTACATATTCTCAATCTTTTTCAGAATTATGAATTTAGCATGCGATAAAAGAGTACTACATCTCAAAATTTTATTTGTATTGTTTACAATTGCATGCATTGATTTGGCTGTGTAAACCTTATGTTATTGTATAATGCTCCTGAAGCCCACTTCCATCTCTTATGGAGGAAAAGTAATTTTTAACATGTATGTTTATGCATTACTTGAAGGAAAGGCTAAAATGTACAAAACTAGCAGTGGTGTCTGTGTACAAGAAGTATGATATAACCTGTATATTTCTTTAGGAGATTATACAAATATCTGAAGGTAGAACTCTCTTGAGTGAATGCCTGTTATTTTTCTCACCTACTGTCATAGAAAGGATAACAGTGCTTCCTGGTAGAAACAAATAGACTAGAAATACATTATCATTAAGACACAATAAAACTGAAATCACTTTCTCTATCTGCCTCTCTCTGACTCTGTCTCTCTGTCTCTCTCTCCCTTCTTTATGTCCTTCTTTCTTCTGTTTCTGTTTCTTTTCTTTCTTCTCTTCTTTTTGAAGATCTCCTGGTCTGTAAAAGATCTCAGTGGATAGGAACCAATATGCCCTCTTTTCCAATTGTTGCCATTGGTATGGACAAGGGTGCCAAATATAGTAGAGGGAGGCATAGCTAATGAAATCTTTGCCTCTTGCTCTCCTTAGCCTGTTTTCATATTATTGATCCCTAGGCCTCTTTCATTGTTTGTTTTATAGAATTCTACAAAATGCTTTTTACTGTAGATATCACAGGGGCCCCCTCAGATAAATGAGTGATTTCCTCCACCAAGTTTTTCTTCCAAAGCTATTTAAATGATATTGCTAGTGTAATAAACCTTTAACTCTGCTTTCAATAACTGTGTTTCCTTACATTCTTCCTTAGAACGTCCTACAAGTAATTGGTGAAATGTTTAGCAGAGGTCAAAGTAACAGAAATTAGGGTTTTACCCTTATTATTTAGTTAGCCTTATAACCCAACACTGCCTTTGGGAAAGTACTCCCTTCATTTTCATCTTGCAGAGGATAAACTGAAGAATAAAATCAGCATATAATGATAGCAATGCCTGGCACTTACAATGTACCTCATCAATTTGAAGCACATGCTTGAGTGCATTTTAGCATTTGGTTATTGTTTTATTTCAGTGTGTCAAGTATTGTGCCCCAGATTCTATAATCCATTTGCCTAGGAACAAAGGTCTATGTTGCTTTGCAGAGTTTTATCATGAGTTTCAGTTTTTGTCAAGAGAATAATCTTTAAAAGACATTGAATTGTTGGAATACCCCGAGAGAGACTATTACAACAAGAATTCATTTAGCCTAGGATATGAGAAGCATCCATGAGTCTACACATAGCGAGATATGTAGGCTGATAAATAGTTAATTGTGTGAAAGGTAGGACAGGGCATGATTGTAAGAGAGGACAAAGGAAAGAACAAGGAATAAGAGATAAGTTATTGAGGGGATTTATAGAAATGGAGCGTATATGTAGGAAAAAAGTCAGAATGCCAGTGAGAGGGAGAAGAAGAGAAAAAGGGAAGATGCAAGACCTGAGTGAAGGAGAGAAAATGAGAGAATAAAATTGAAGGAAAGGGAGCAAGGAAGAAAGAGAGAGAGAAAGTTGGGAGAGGAGAGGAGTGAGCAGGAGGCTAGAGGTGGGGCAATTGGGGAAAGAGAAAACTATAGGAAGAGATACTAAGAGTGAGAGCCACAATGAAGAGTAAAACAGAGAAAGATGGAAAGTGAAATGGTGAATAAGACAATAACTCAATGAGAGAGATGGAGACAGTGTTAAGATCATCAATTCTGTGTTAGTGAAGCCATGGATTATGTGAAGTGTGCTTACATAAAGGACTTCTTTTTTGAAGTTAAAAATCTACTGCAGAGGAAAAAGTCAAGAAACACATAGTAAAAGTGAACATAACAACATAACATTATATATGTAAGTAAAAGATGATTGGAAAATCAAGGCAACCCTTGAAATGAATGTTATGTATGAAAATACATAATACAATTGGATATCTGCAATGAGTATGAAAGAGTTAGCAAGTTCCAGAATAAAAATACGAATGTATTCCAAAGCTCTGTGAGAAAAATAAGAAATACAGTGAGCAACTGCTTAACATCCTTAGTCACAAAGGAAGGCAAATCGAATGCACAGTGAGATACCAGTTTGGAGACACTAGGATGATGATAATTGAAACAAAACGGAAAACAACAAGATGTTGTTGAGAAGATGTTGTGCTATTAGAATATTTGTCCCTTGCTCACGAAACTATAAAATGCCTCAGTTTCCATGGAAAGCCCTTCAGGATTTCTTGAAAAAGATAAACATGACATCCTGAAATGCCAGGGCAATTGTCCTCTTAAGTATATAAAAAATGTGCTGAGAACAGGTATTCCAGGATCAAATGTATGTCTATATCAAGAAGCAGACATTTTTTTTTAAAGATTGTAGAAAGGGAGAAAAAACATGAACTTCTGTTTATAGGTGTTTTTATTTCCTCCTGGAATCATTATTATCACCAGACGAGGTAGAAGCAGTTATTGTGCAGGATTGTGATTGCAGGAAATGTAACAAAAATTTTCCTTGAAAAATGATTAATTTTGTTCTGTGAATTTCATCTTAAATAAAAATAACATTTACATTTTAGATGTAAAGTTATGAGGTAGTCTGGAATGAAGAACTAATTGAATCAAAGAAGGAAGGAAGGAAGGAGGGAGGGAAGGAAGGAAGGAAGGAAGGAGGGAGGGAGGGAGGGAGGGAGGGAGGGAGGGAGGAAGGGGACAAAGGAAATAGCATATATTTGTCTATAAAAGAAGATTGGCAAACATATAAAATACAGGTTAAAGGTAAAGAGACAAACTTGAAAATTTAACAGCAATATCACTGAGACATAGATGAGAATTAATTCTAAAGCAACATTTCAGGATACAAGGGAAATTTTTGGCAAGAGAGCAGAACCAGCAGCAGCTGATGCTAGGTAGGGGGAAATGGGTGCGTTGGCCTCACGCACACCATTGTACCAGGTACCGAGCCCTGGAAGGAAGGTACTGCATTCTGTCCCTCAAGTTTAGATTTCTTGGACACAGTTCTGCAAAAATGCCTGGGCTCAAAGTGTTTATCTGTGGTTCATCAGTATATAGCTGTTTAAATCTGTACAATCAAAAGAAACTTCCCTTTAACAGGATTACATGATGTGAAATTCAAGTGCACATTTTCTGAGTAGCCATCAGGTCTTGTAATTATTTTTAGGCTGAAAAGTTTAAGAGACACTGTAGGAACAAAACTCAGAAAAATGTCCTCAGGGAGGTCACAGCATACAAAGCATCTCTACTGAGAGCTTGGCTTGTAGGGTGAGGATACAGCAGAGCCAATTATCCAAAGATTTACAAGCAAAGTGGTCTGACTGTTAAAGACAGCACATAACTGAGTGCTAAAATTTTATATTTTATCTCCAAATTTAGAAGCATACATGTGTACCCATCTCTCCCTTAAAGACACCTTTGTTGTATGTCTAGCCATGAGCTGTTAATTGAATAAACCTGAATTCTGTTATAGCCATGACTTCCTGAGTAAGGACAGATGAAAATTCTTCCTTGACATCTAACAAGCCACATGCACTGAGAATCAACTCAGTATAAGCAAATGACATGTCCAGAAGTGAATGCTTCCTGTTTCCCATTGTCCAAACTCCATCCAAATGCTGCTGATTATATAAACCCTATACAAGTATGGAAATGAGTTCAGTGTGGAAAGAGAAAGAGGAATATTAGAAATGATTCTAAGAGACTGATGGGGAGAAAGGAAAACAGGATTCCCCTTTCCGATCATGGGCTCTAGAAAATATTTGTTGCCTTCAGCAGTGTTAGTGTAACCCAGAGACGAGGGTGCACACACTTGTGCATATCTTCGAATGAGTGGGCATGAGGCAGGGAATGTGCGGAGACGTTATTCTAACCTGCTTGCAAATACTGTAGTTGTTTAAAATGGAAAATAAAAGCTGAAGGGATTTTTGAGCACATGCAGAGGTAGACACCTTTCTGAGTCTCATTTTCTTCTCTACCTATGTCATGAGTGGACTGAATGAGTAATTCTAAAGTAAATAAATAAATAATTCTATAAATAAATAATTACCTAATGTATTTTCCAAAAGGAATCACTGAGAGAACAAAAATGTCAATTCTTGAATCCCATACAAGTGTATTTTTACCTTATCGCATTTGATCTTGATACTGTTAGCATGAGAAACACCTTAAATGTCAAAATTTTAGGTTATTTTCTGTCCCTATTATTTTTTAGTAATATTATTTCACTTCCTATGGCATGCCTACCTTTATCAGTCATGATAAATCACATCCATGGGAGATTCTGGACAATAGCAATTATACATGTTGTCCTATTGATTTCGTTTTGAATCAGAGCACATAATTTCTGTTTTTTTTATTCATGGTATTAAAAACATAAAGAGTCTAGATGAATATAGTAGAAAGGATTAAATCCATAAACCTTAAGGATATTGAAATTTTTATTATTGGATTGATTTAAAATTCATTGATAATTTGAAGATGGTAGAGCTTTGCTCAAAATCTTGAAGAACATCAAGTTTAATCTTGCAAGAACAGCTTTGTTCTATGTCTAGGCCTGAGCTATTAATTGAATAAACCTGAATTCCAACATCAGTCTTGTAAGAGGTAGAGGTGCATGAAAGTATAGTAAGCCTAATTATCAAAGGGGCTAATTCATGCCACAGAGATATAGTACTTGAAAGAAATTAGCAGCTTATTAAAGAAACTGAATAGAGTTAACAGGTTTGAGGCATAAGAGAAGCATTACTGCCTGAAGGAAAGATATTTAGAAGACAGCATAGTAGCTACTGGTTGAATATGAGTAGATTAGGTATACAATATTTGCAGAGCTCCACATATTGTATTAAATAATATGCACTAAGACCTATGTATAAGAAAAACTGAACCTGCTTTATGTGTAAGCAGAAAAGTCAAAGGACCTCGTATTTAGCATTTGTCTCTAAGAAGTAAGTTTTTGACTCAGCTTGTAGCACCCAGATGAATGGGAAATAATAAATAAGATATCCATTGTCAAAGCTTTAGAGTTTTTCCACGATTCACTTGTATAAGAATGGTAGCACACACAAGATAAGTGGAAAAGTGATTGCTCATGTTAATTAACCACCACTACACCAGGCAATGCTCTGAATGTTATCTACTTCATCCTTGGAACTCTATTGTGAGCCAGGTGGCATAACTGCTTTTGATGTATTGTTGTGCAAACTGGTTTAAAAGACTGAGTGCTTTGCCCAAGGTGAGACACCATGGTCACAGTGGCAGGCAAGATATAAGTTACATATTTTGGATACCATACTGTTTATTCCTTGCCTTGGCTATCTTAATACTTCCCTCTAAGATTGAAACCCTGCAGGCCAAGCTTACATACAGATGTTAAATCCATTTACCATTTTTAAGCTCATTATCCAAAAGAGAAAAGAAACGGTGATTTATAAAAAAGAATCACAAGGAAATTAATAGTTTTCTCAGAACAGACAAATACATGAGCATTAGAGTCTTCCACTTGTACTCAGAAACACAGTACCTTCTGAATGTGCATTTATCATTTCACAGCATAAAAACAATCAAAGACTTTGAAGGGAAGGTAAATCAAGCTAAGAGAGTGATGAATTTTTTTGTTTGTTTGTTTGTTTTTCTTTTCTTTTTAAATGAGCAGAGTTTGCTGAGCTAGCCTGGAGAAAGCTCCATGTCATTAAAGGGTGGAAGCTGCAAGAAAGGAAAGGGTAGCATCATCTCAAGTGGCCTAGTGAGAAGAGGTCTTTAAACAAGAGTCAAGCTGTTCATCCACACAGCAGCTGGCCACTGTTCAGAAGACCCCCTCAGCCTCTCCCAAGATGTGATGGCCCTGAGCAAATGAAGCATTCAGAACGATCACCGTTTTCACAGATTTATTCAATTTGAGATCACTTGTAGCCTGACATGCAGCTAACTGTTCACTGTCTTTGGTGTCGCTGTCGATATTAACACCATTTCATTTTTTATTTTGTGAGAACACTTTTCATGGTATTTGTTCCCTGAATGATTTCTTGGGTTAGCAATGAAGTATTGTCAACTCTAAGAGAAATACTTTACAGCACATCCGTATAGCTGACTCTCTTCCATGACTGAACCTTCGTAGCATCTTATTATTAAATCCCCATTCCTTCTCCAGCTCTTGCCACCACCATTTTAATCTGTTCGAAGACTCTGAATTCTTTGTAGTTTATATTAGCAGAGATAGGTGCATTTGTCTTCCTCTATCTGGCTTATTTCTTATAGCAACGTGATTTTATAGCTCATTCACAATGTTGGGTGTGATCAATTTTTCTTTTCCATTTTCTTTATAGAACTAAATCATTTTTTTAGATAAAAAGTCATATTTTTTATTTTATGGAAGAACAAATAGCAATGAGACAGTTTCAAATCAAATTAGCAGGACAGATTCAATAATTAACACATTGCATATCGTTTTTGTACTGGTTTTTTATGTCATACAAGGTGCATTCTTGATATTCTACTTACAAATACCATTAGAGCAGATGTCTCTAATCAATTAATTAAGAGAATGTAGAACTAAATCATATTTCCTTGCATGTGTATACCACATATTCTTTATTCATTCAACTATTAGTGAAGATGCATATTTTGGTTATTGGGAATAATGTAATAATGCCATAATGAACATGGGATATGTATATATCTTCAAGATTCTGATTTTGGTACTTTCATGTATATACCTGCATGTGGGATTGCTGGATCAAATGGTCATTTTATTTTTGATTTTTAAAAGAATTGCTCATCACCATTTTACATTGTCACCAAGACTGGATAAGTGTTCCAATTCCTTTGAAAACTTTCCAACTTTTATCAATTTTTTATTAAATAATAGCTCTTCTAAGAGATATAAAGAGATGGCATTTTCCATTTTATTTTCATTTCTTTAATAATTAACAATATTGTCAGTTTCTCATGTATGTATGTATATATGTATGTATGTATGTAGTTTCTTACATATGTGTGTACTCCTTGGGCAATGATTGGTTACTATGTACACTCAACACATTCCAAAACTCCTTTTTTAAAAAAAAATCTTAAGAAACCCAATCAGACACATCATTTTATAGTAGAAACAACAGCAAATGAAGAGTTTGAGCTAGGAAAATAGCCTGGCAGTCCAAGAATCTGCCTGGCAAGCACAAAGTTCCAGCCTTGACATCTGGTACCCCATGCCATGCTGTCCAAGAACTCCAGGTGCACCATGTTGGCCTAGACACCCAGTGTGGTGGCCCATGCCTATAAACTTGGGACTGGGGAAGCTGTGACAGGAGGATCACTATAATCCAAACTGTGTAGTGAAACCCTGTACCAAATAAATAAATAAACAAACAAATAAATAAGTTTTCTTAAATAATTACTTTGTTCAAACAGTGAAAAACTGGTGACAATTTCCATTAAAATCCATATTTGCTGAATCTTTATTTGATCATGTCTCTGAGATAGCATGATTTGGTCCAGTTTTGACTTTGGATCTGTTTTCTTATTTATATTTGGGAAATTGTTGTTGAGTAATTCTCACATTCAATGCATGCATAATGTGTCAGCTTGAAGAGGAGCATCCCTTCATACTCAACTGCAGAAAGTTGATGCCGCCAACCTGCTTCAGAAGAAGAGCAGGGATCTTGCTGCATTAACCATTTATGAGTTTGGCTGAATTTCTCATTCACACATTCACCCCAATGTTTTTCTCTAAGTGACAGAAAGAATGCAATTTCCTTCACATATATTCCTGTTTTTGTCATTTCTTGCATCCACAGGAAAGCAAAGCTTTTTTGAAATATATCTGCAATACATTTTATTTATTGGTGGTTTACTTCTGATACATAAGACTAAAATATTAAAAAAAATAGATAATCTCATTTTTCATATTTTGCCTACCATGGAAATTTATCAGTTATCATCTATTGCTCTCTGCCCAGAATTTTCAACATACTGGGTTTATTGTTTATTCATTCTTTTTCTGTTTATTTTTCTACTTCTACTGAGGACTGAATAACTGAATCTGATTTTTTTTCAGTCTTTTATTTTCTCAATTTTTATTTTTAATCATTTGTTCCAAAGAGTCTATATTTTCCACACTACTTTGTTCTTTGGATGTTCTTTTTATTTTATTGAAGAACAAATAGCAATGAGACAGTTTCAAATCAAATTAGCAGGACAGATTCAATATTTAATATATTGCATATTGTTTTCGTAGTGGGTTTTTTTGTCATACAAGGCCCATTAATGGTTTCCTAAACCACAGTATTTCCTTATCCATGATATAACAGTAAATAACATTTTAGCTAAAATATTCTACTTATGAATAAAACACATATGTTAAGCAATGCTTTTTTTGTTTTCAGTTTAGTCTAAAATCTTCATTTCTGTAAGTCCCAAACCGTGTTATTTATTTCAATTCATTTTTACTATAATAAGCTTTGGAAAAGATGGATGAAGGAGAACTGGAATATAGAACTATGACTCCAAAATATAATTAGTCTATCAGGAGAAATAGGAATCTCCTATTTATCCTTCTCAATATACTAAAACAATGGAGGGAAGACATCAGTTTCCATAGACATTTTGATTTTTGTATATTAGATATACCTCAGAGGAATACTTTGAGTAAAAACAAAGTATATGTATGTCAGTGCTCACCCTTATTTTAAAATATTTTTCTTCCAAAGAATCAAATAAAAATATCCTTAGAAGACTCTTGCATAATTGCCTATTTCTTCGACCTAAACAGATAGGAAACAATGCTACATAGAAGAGATAGTCCTTGAAACAGGAGATATCCACATGTAGGTTCAAATACTGCCTCTATGTACAATGGTTTTGAAACAACACATGTAACAAGTTCATACAGTGCATGTCTGTGTACCCTCAAGCTATTTTATTAAATGACATCCCTCATAATCACAAAACTGCTGTCTTCAAGAGACTTCCACTAGCTTATTTCTTGAAAGAAAAGAACTGAAATGTCATGATTATAAATAACTAATGTTAAGAATATTTGCTAAACTTAGATAAGAGTTTATCTAATGATTCAGAATATCGAACATAAACAGGGAAAGACTGGAAGAGTATATTTAAAATTTATTTTTTACTTTTCTATTTTGAAGAGAAAAAAGAAAAAGAAATAAAACAGTTTCAAAATAGACTAACAGGAGAGTAACAATAATTAATATATTGCATATGGTTGTCTTCACAGTACTTACTCAAACTATAAGATATAGACATGAAATATTATCCAAACAGTATTAGCAAAAACCTTCTTCTTCATGGAGCTGAGAGACACTAGCTAATAACTATATATATGTGATAGTTAAATATCTGAAGCAGATTAGAATTTTTCCTTTCTCAATGATTCCTTTTTCTATCTAGTACTGTTTTCTATCAGTTCAATTCTGAACTCATAGGCCATTGTGCATGATTAGTCTAACAATATTTTTATTTGATTCTTTGGAAGAAAGATGATTTGTTGAAGTCACACACTTACAATATTAAAATGGCAGTGGAATATACATTTCTTACAAAACTAAACAAAAAAGGAGCTACAAAGAAAAGACTATGTTGTATATACAAAATAGGATAAATATACAGCTACTTTCTTTTAATTCAATGAGAAGAAAGATTTGTACTAATAGTATTTGGACAAGATATCATGTCTGCATCTTGTACCACTAAGAAGATAACAATATGCAATGCATTAATTCAACCTGTCCTATTAATTGGTTTTGAAACTGTCCTATTGCTGTTTTTCAATAAAATTTAAAAAATAAGAAAAAGATAAGAGTGTATATATGGTATACAAGCACATACATATATGTATGCGTGTGCGTGTATATGTGTATACCATATATATATTTTCCGTTCCTTCATTTCCTCTCATGTCAAATTCCTTTACTTTGGACATTGTGCATTTTATCTAAGCAATGAGAGAAAAGAAGTCAAGAAAATAATAAAAATAATGGTTTCAAATCTGCAATAGGCCATGTAACCAACTATTCCCTTTTTTATGAGGCTACCCTATGTAAAGTATAATAATTTTTGTATAACTGTAATTATTTATATCAACTTAATATTTTAAGTCATACACCAAGAAAAAACAACAGATAACACCAAATAAAATAATTCAGAAATTATTATTCTTAATCCCAATGAAAGTACCATAAATCAGTTTTTGGAAGGCATGGTTCTGTCTAGGTATAATAACAAAAAGTTTAATGTCAATATGAATAGATGAATAAAAAGATGAAGGGATGGATGGGGGAGAGTTGCAGAGATAATGACTGACTGGATAATTAGAAGGGCAAAAGAAAGACTAGAGAAGACATAGATGAATGCAAAACGATTAAACAGCTTTTAAAAAACTGGGATTCAGCAGTTAAATAATGTCCTTTATACTTGAATTTAGGAATTAAGTTAAAATAATCTCAAGAAAAGTTGAAAGAATTGCCAGATCTAATTTTTTCACTTTAAGGAATAAAGTTCATTATAAGACTCTATGAAATTAAGAAAAAAACTATTAAAATCATTAAGGAGTTAGAATCATTAGCTTCCTTACATGCTTAAAGCAGTATAGATTGACTTTTTTATGCAAATTAGACTGTTAACACTCCAAAAGTTTCTATCTTCATCGCATTTTTTTATTGCTAATTATATTAGTGCTACTTCGTTAAGGATTACAGAGTACAATCTGTTCTGAATCAATAATTTCCTGTTGTTGAGACTTGGATTTATAAATGTATTAAATGAATATCAGTTTTAATATGGGCTATTCTTTAAAGCTAGAAAGAAGGTGATAGAAAAATTAAAGGCATGTTCATTAAATTGGTGGCCACTACGAAAGACTCTACCATGTAAGGGAAATCAGTGAGTAGTCACACTGTGGGGAAATGTAGCATCTAGTGGTTACAGATTGGAGTGTTGGTGAACAGCCTAAAATGTTAGACAGTATTCTACAATAAAGTTTTGACCCAAAATGTCACCAATATCGCTGTGAAATGCTAGTTTTATCCTTTCCACACTCAAAAGGTACTGCTGATATTCTCTGTCTTTCAGTGTCTTCAGTTGTTTAGAGTAGATATATTATTCTCTCTTCTTGAAAGTAAAGGTATTTAATTATTACAACTAACAAATGAACTGTCCTCCAGGAGACTTGCACATGGCAGTGTCAGTAGAATTGCCTTTTAAGAGGTGTGACCTAATTTGAAGTATGCTTTAAGAGTTTATACCATTGTTCTTTTGGCTCTTCCCAACCATCTTGGCCTCTTGCATTCTTCAGAACTGAAAATCTTTCCTGTACTATGTACCTCTAAAATAATGTTTCTGTGTTGGAGACCACAGACTGTAGACTGAAACCTCTGAAACCATAACCAAAGTAATTTTATTCCTTTAAGTTGTGTATGTCTGAGCAACAAATAGATGAATAATATATCTGCTCAGAAAATTTCTCAAATGAACAATTACCATCCTGACTATTCTCACCATCTTGTCCTGGGTTTTCAGAATCGCAAATAAGTTGGACTTATGTAATACAGGAAATAAAAAACATCTTGTCTGAATAAAATAGGGTCTTTTCTTTTAGTTTCTAATTCACTCCTGGAAAACTGCCTCAGGTAAAAAGAAAACGCACTGTGTTCTGTGTCGTACTACTGTGTTATCCTTTTCCACACTCAATCAGTGACCTAAATCTTTTCGAACCCCTGTATACTCCAAAGGTTTGGTTCATAATATCCTAGAGGCAGACAAAGCTGAATTTGTTCTAACTACTCCATCTCAACTACTTATTTTGCGAGATTTGGTTAAGAATTAAAAAGAGCATTTGAATGAAAAGAAAAATGTGTAACAGTGAAAGGCACATTACTACCTCCCCCTCAAAATATTGTCCCTCACTTTGAACACACACACACACACTCACCACCACCACCATTCATTACCACGTTCTGTGGCACGTCTGAAGTCTCCTTTTATGAATGCCCATAGTTGTATTCCAGTGGCTGCCTAAATTGAAAACCCTTACCTCTTATGACAATATGTTTAACAGAGAGTCACGGCTTCCAAGGTGCCATGTCTGGTAAATAAAGTGATTGAGAAGGTGTCTCCTTGACATTTTCATTTGACAGAATTTGTAGGAAACATGTGATTAATGAATGGTAATGAAATAATAGAGGAAATAGTTAAATTATAAAATTTACTACAGCAAACGAGACATTGCATTAATTGCCCCACAAAGTCTCCAAAATACTCTCTTTAACTTCAGACATGCTCACTTTATTGATCTCTGCAATGTGTCTTTTACTATAATGATTAAAACCAAAACAACATAAGACAACAAAAGAACTCACACTTATCTGTCACTGTGTTTTTGATCATATCTTATGTTTAGTTTAAATTTAAAGTTTTTGTTTCTGAGAAGTTAAACTGAATTAGGGAGCTACTTCTCCTCTCAATTACTCCATTTATACTTATGAATATATACATTTATTTATGTCAATGTCTTTTCCCTGTCTTCCTCAAAGAAACAAAAAAAAGGAGATAAAAACAAAGGACATATTGTATCGTATATGCAAAATAGTTATGATATACAGCTACTTTCTTTTAAGTCAATGAAAAGGAAGATTTGTACTAATAGTGCTTGGACAGGATATCATCTGCATCTTACACTATGAATAACTACTACAAAGACAGCAATATGCAATATGTATTGAAACTGTCTCATTGCTGTTTGTTTCCTAATTAATTTAAAAAAAGAAGAAAAAAAAAAACAGGAAGATCTTCCCTCATCTCTTTTTACAATGGTTCATTCACTAACTTATTTTATGCAATTTCTGTTACTGGAATAGATATCTGGAATCTGTAGCATAGAAGTATATTTTGGCCAATGACTTTAGAGGCTTAGGTCCATAGTAGATTAGATTAGTAAAAATAGGATGGGAAAGAGCTCATCAGAGTAGATACTCATCTGATTCCAGGTAGGAAAAAGAGAAAACAAGCAGAGGGAAAAATGGAGAGAGGGAGAGAGGAAGAGAAGGAAAAAAAGAAAGACAGAGTCAGATAGACAGACAGAGACAGAGAGAGAAAGAGTGAGAGATAGAGAGACAGAGACAGGCAAGATAAATAACCAATGTTCCATGTGCTGTAATTTTGTCCCTCTGTGAACAAGATATTCAGCTATCATTTCAAAAATAGATCAGTTCACTGCTATGAACATTTGCATAATCTGATCCCCTTCCAAAATCTATGTCTGTGCACACAGAGGACTTCCAGAGAATATCTTAGATTTGAACCATAATTTATGCCTCTGACCCTCAAAGGCTGATATCTATCTCATTATGCAAAGTACATTAAACCCATTGCCAAGAGTTGCCAAAATCTTACCTGTTTGGGCATTGCTCACAAATTCAAGTCCAAAAACATCTTTTGAGACTCTTAGCTGCAAGGCCATTGTAAAAATTGTAATGACAGTTAAGAACATCCAGTATATAATGACACAGACTACACTCTCCTCTTCTAAAATGGAAGAGAAAGTTAATGTACATATTAGGAGCAAAGCTGAGCTTACCATAGGAAACATTAAATGTTGCGCTTCTACATCCACCAACCATGTGCATGTGAGATACGAGCTCCAACGTGTCTCAGCATCCTCATCCCATGGCTTCTCAAGTGGGAGCCAAAATGCCCTCTGTCTTTGGCTGGATGCATTCATTGCCTGTGGCTTTTCTCAGCAGAGGGTTGTTTTCCTGGTACTTCTAACTTCCTGGGGTATCTGCTATAGTGTGAGCTTCATTCTCACAGCTTTACAAATAACCCTTCATGGGGTTTTATGCTGGGACCATGCAATGCTTCCTGCCTTCCTCTGACATTCAGCTGGAAGCTTATCCAACCCCATAACTTTTACATTTCACAGGCCTCAAAAAGCAGGCACAACATGGTTGATTCCAAGATCTGCTGTCAACTTGAACAGTGGGCAGGCTTCTGCGAGCCGTGGCTGCAGCACCAGAAGGCCTGAACTCCCTAATGCACGTTTTGGGGTGGCGCTGCAAAAGCAAGCTACCCTGGAGATCTTTGGGGAAAGTCTTGAGAAGTTTACCATTTCACATGTTTGAATTTGTGATGGTTGGCATCAGGCCAAACTTTGAGGGCATCATGAGCCATCATTCTCATGGTGCGAATGCCTGGGCTTTGTTTTAAAATTGTGTTAATCCTTGAAGGAACAACACTTTTCTACTCAGTGTTACCATCTTTTCCATTCTTCTTGCCAAACTTCCCATATTTATAGTTTGTAGCTTGGCTTTCTGGGTCTGATTCTCACTGATGATCTGGTTAAAGCTTGTCCAGTGGTACAAATGCTGCACTCTGAATGCTAAGCTGTCTTGAAGTTTCCTCCATAGCCTTAATTAATCACCTTTGAATTATGCTGCAGTCTCAGTTCAAAGGCACACTGAGGACAAATCATTTGCTAACGTGCAACATAAATGCTCTCCACTCCAGTGTTCAGTAGAGTATCCATTCCATTCTGAAACCTCACAAGCCTGATCTAATGTTTGTTCATATTGTGTCCTTCTGAACTCTAATCAGAATTCCTCCATCATACTCAGCTTGCAAAGTTCTGAGGCCTCACTAGCCAGCATCTCTAAAGTTTTCTAATGACCAGTTCCAAAAATTTCTTAACCACATGGGCACATACAGGTCAAACACAGTGGCAGCAGTGACCATTTCAGTACAGATTTCTGGATTGGTCAGATTTCTCATCATTGACAATGTAAAGGAGGAGGGGTTTATTTCAACTCTCAGTTCCAGAGATTTTATCTCACTGTGGGTTTGCTTCAAGACAAATAGCAGAGCGCAAAGGCCTGGTGTAGGAAAGTTGTACAACTCGCAATAGACAGTAAGTGGCAAGAGAGAAGGAGCCCAAGTGAGAGATATCTGTGCAAAGGGAGACTACTACGTCTGTACCACCTCCCACTGAGCCTCATATGCTGCCCACGCACATGGTGCCATGAAGTCACCCACTGCTCGATTCACTGATGAGTATAAAGCCTTGTAATCTTAACATCTTCTGAATATTTGAACACACAACACCTTTGCTCAGCATTTTGGATAGAAATCATAACACTTTCATATTTAAGTATATATTCCAAATTTTATTTATTATGTATAAGAACTTTTTTTAGATGCGCCAAACACCAAGAAAAAGAAATGCTTGAGGTAACATGAGAACCTCTAGCATTGGAAATCCTACTGAAAATCAAAGTCACCTTTGAGGCTGTGGATTTTACCTCATAGGGCACCCTTCTGAACACAGGGGCCTCGCCACTGCAAATAATAAGCACTGTGGTCTATGAAGACATAGAATCACAGGGGACCAAGTTTAAGATCAGGATTAGGGTTGAATTTTGGGCATTTTCCTTCTCTAGTTTTTAAGCTTGGATAAAAGGATTCTAATTGATCATGTCCCACTAGTAAAAATGATGTAACTAACTCAAAAAATATGTTAAATGGAATTTACAATCTGTTTTTTTTTTTTTTTTAATTCTTGAAGGTGGTTAGGGTAAAAATACCAGCTCTGCTTCCTGGTTGCAGAGTACTTCTTACAGTACAGTTCTGTGGACAACAGAACAGCCAGTGCCAAGTGAGGCAGCACATTGGTTGTAAATTCTGAAGTAAATAAAGAACTTCGGCACTTAAAAGAAAGGTAGTGATGTGCCGTGCACTGGTATATGCGAAGCAGCAAGCACTTCAAAGTGCACACATACCACTCTTAATGTAAGAGTTGTCTAACAGGCTTCTGACCCAGTATGGGGTGGATTGATGTTCTGTGGCTATGCTATTAGTTTCCTTGTGCTTTATCTATTCTTGATAAATATGGACTGTGAAATAATTATTAAAGGTTTGCACATTAAGAAAGGAAAGATATGCTTGTAACCGTCAAAGGGCAAATAATTTTTGCAATTGCTATTCTAATGGAAAAACAACTTTGAAAAAAATATTTGTGTGGTATGGAATGGGAACTTTAAAATAACAGATTTCAAGCCGGGCATGGTGGCCCATGCCTGTAATCCCAGCACTCGGGAGGCTGAGGCAGGAGGATTGTTGTGAGTTCGAGACCAGCCTGAGCTACAAAGTGAGCTTAAGGCCAGCCTGAACTGCATAGTGAGACCCTGTCTCAAAAAGACAAAAAATAAAAATAAAAATAAAAATAAAATAAAATAAAATAAAATAGCAGATTTCAACTTTTAATCAAAGGCCCAAAGCAGTGTAAACAAAGTAGCAAACCAAATGAAAGCGGTCATTCAAAACAGGTTATTACAATACAGACAATCAAGAAGATGGGGAATTCTAAAGACCAGTTTCTGTTCTCTAAGTTATATTTCAAATCCCTTCCTCGTCAATACCTGTGCAATGTCTGTTTTCCTGACTGTGCCTATGCTAATTACATAGTAATGTTAAACTAAGAAAACTTATTTTAAAAACAAAGAAAAACTGAGATCCGTTGGTCAACTCCAGAGACAAGAATATCTCATTCATCTATAAAAGTCTCCCCTTATCCAGCGACCATTGATTCTAAGACCCTCAGTGAAAACTTGAGACCAGGGGAGGTACTGACCCTGATGCAGTCTTCTTTCACTGCCTTTTGGAAATTAGCTGCAGGGCTCTGATAAAAACAATTACCCAAATGCTCAAGTCCTTACATAAAAACATCATTGCATTTGCAAATAATCTGTGCATAGTTTGCTATAAATTATATTATCTTTAAATTATTTATAATTAATGCAATATAAATGTTACACATTTGTTATACTGCATTGTTTAGGGATTAAAGGCAAGGAAAGAAAATCTAGGCATGCTCTTTATAGATGAGCTTTTCTTGAATATTTTCCTCTAGTTGGTTGAATCAACAACTGGTTAATTCTTTTTTTTTTTTTTTTTTAAGTGGAACCAGGGATTGAACTCAGGCCCTTGCCCTTGCCAGGGAAGTGCGTATTCCACTGAGCCATCTCGCAGGCCCAACAACTGGTTAATTCTTAGGATGCTGATCATGTAGATCTGGAAGGACTGATCCTATACAGTCACGTGCTATTGAACAGTAGGAATGCATGGTGGGAAATGTATCTGTAAGAATAATCTAAATACTTATGAGGGATATAGAATTATGTATATTGCTATGTATGTGGTCTTTTCCTAAGCTCAGTGTCATTACAAAGTACTTCTTGTAAGTACATTGCGTTGCTCATCTTTCTCATATTGGGAAGAATATCTGACCTATATATCTTTAAATGAGGATTACTGGGCTCAGTTTCAGTGGATTCATTGCATGGTCAGTCATCTGGCTCCAATGCCACAAAGGCATGGCTGCAGGTGTGACAGAGAAAAACTGTTCCAACCACTTCAGCCAGGATCCAGGGAAAGATGGGAGGAACCAGAGAAAAGAACACCCTTTCTCTGATCGTATCTTAGGCACCTACCTCCAACTATGTCCCCTCCTCAGCTCATTCAACTACTGGTAAATCCACTAATAAGTACTGTTGTCCCAGAATCCAGTCACTTTCTCCATACATGAAATATTTGGGGCTATTAATTCTTTTTCTGTATTTACTAAGTACTTGTCATATACTATGGCCATAACTTTTGTGGCTTAAGATGTGACAGCCAAACGAACAGAAATTTCTTTTCCTGCTTTACAATGTTGGGGATGTAAGACTCTCTAGTACAATGGTTTTTTGACACTTCAGCATATATTTTCTCTTTGCCTATTAAGTCAAGAGTTTTCACTTAAAGTGAGCACCTTACTACATGTCATTGACATTGGTGAAGTGCTAGTATTTTTATTCTTGTTCTTGGGGAACATAATTAAGTAAACCAAGGAGTACTTTAATATAAGCATAAAATACTGTGACAAACTGATAAATGAGAGGATGACTAAGCTTAGACAAGGGGTAGTCAAAGGGATAACTCACTCCCAGGAAGGAGAGAGTGAAATTTCATTACAGTACTCAAAACTAAATAGAGATTTAAGTGTGCATGAATTATTTATGCTAAAAATTTTCCATTTAATGGTTCTGGGTCAAGTTTTGGTATAGTTAATTGAAACTGAAGAAAATAAAACCACGTATTTGGGTAAACTATTGTATAGAGAAGCATAATGGGAGAAGACTAACTTTCAGTGATTCTTTCTTTTTCCTCATTTCCATGATCATTTCTAAACCCACAAAATGGAATAAAGAGCAATAAGCATTGAAAACAAAAAAAAAAAAAATACCTTTTATCCCCAACCAACTGGGCCTGCTTTAAAGCACCCAGCGTTCACAGTAACAGAATGATTTTGTTGGAATGTTGGACTGTCATCAAATATGTGGCTTTTTATTTATTTATTTATTTATTTATTTATTTTTTTTTTTTTTGTGGAACCAGGGATTTAACTCAGGTCGTTGCACTTGCCAGGGAAGTGCTTATTCAACTGAGCCATCTCCCCGGCCCCATAAATAAGTGCTATTTATTTATTTTTTTTTTTTTTTGGCAGAACCAGGGATTGAACTCAGGGCCTTGCACTTGCCAAGGAAGCACTGATTCCACTGAGCCATCTTCCCAGCTCTTATGTGGCTTTTTATACTTCATTAGAAAATCAATCTTCAAGGTATATTACACAAATCAAATTCCAACAAAGAAACTGCTAGAGTCACTGTGATGAAAATTCCAGACAGAGGCCATTTATTCTTCTCTCTTGAATTCCAATTCTTGTACTTTAACCCTATTCATACATACACAGTGAGGCAAGAGCAGAATTGTGTTAGATAAATTCTTAATTGTGTGATGCTGAGAACCAAAGTAGGTATTTTTTGCTATTGGGTACAGCATTTTCCCATTAAAGTGTTAACATTCTTCCTTTTCATGGAATGTTAGAAATAGTTTCCTATTTAGATTAATAAGGGTTGCAAATCTTAATCTTCATCTGTAGCATAACTTTGAAAGAGTTAGATATAAGCACTAGCACATATAAGACATCGTTCATTAGATACCTAGAATGAAACATAAAATTTCTTTCAGAATTTTTTAGACCACAATTATATTTCATACATTCAAGAAACTAAATATTTCATAGTTGCTTGATAATAAATAAATTTTAAAGGGGAATTTAGGGAGATGGGAGGGGAAGAAGGGCTATGAACCATATCACGTAGGGTCTGCCTCAGATGAGGAGCTGACATTCCTTTTGGAGTCAACAGTTTGCCTCAGAATAATTTGACTAAGAGATTATTTTGGGATTGTTATAAATTCAAAATGGTGCAGCATTCTAGTGAGTGAGAATGGAAAAGGAAGATGGCAAGGGTAACGTGTGTCAATCCCCATGATTGCTTGCATGGGGATTTACCACTCTTGGGGAGTGAACACCAAGTATATTTAAAAGGTTGAAGACAGCTGCTTAATGACGGGTTAAAGGATGGTGCTAAACCTAACAAAAAGTATTTTGAAAGTATACTTCTAAGTACAATATTTAAAATCTGTGCACTCTCTACATTTGAATGCCCTCCCTACAATTTCAGAAAACATTTAGTTATTGCTTACAATGCCTGTCTTCCCATCACACCTACAGACAGCACGTGAGAGGTTATTTATAAGTTTCCACATCTGGAGAACTAATTTGTTTGTAGACTGCTCTAGTTCTACCAAGTAGTTAGCTGTCACTCAACTGCGAAGAGTTCAGTCAACCCTGGTAATTAAAGCAAACATCCACCTACCTGAGAAACACAGAAAAACTTTGGAACAATACCACAAAGTTTCTCAGGTCTTTCAAGAAAACAGAATTGCATTATAATGGGGTCGGTGACATGCTCTGCAGTGAAGTGATGGTCAACTTAATATTCCACTTCTTTTAGGCAACTACAGCGTCATACGGTCTCACTGGCGGCTTAATATAATAGAACTGACTTTACCGTGGAGTTCAGTATTATATTGGCATGACCTTACTGAAGGAGATTTAATTACTTGAAGTAGCAGAAGAATGTCATGCTAACAACATTATTGGAAAGGTTTTTAGACTGAAGAGCTTGAGGATTATGGCTCTTGATTCACACAACTTTATATATTATTTTATATCTGCACTTTCTTAAAGGCATAATCATTTCTACAGGTTAGAAATTAGAACAACTATTTCTGGTAAATGTTTTAAAATTGTTTGCTTCCTTTTAGAAAGAGACCATGCACATAAAAAAGAATAAGTGTTGGGTGTGGTGGGATATTCCTGTACTCACAGATCTTTGGGAATCTGAATCAGAAAGATTGCAAGACTGAGCCCAGGCTAAACAACTTGACGACTTGGAAAAGAGAGAAAGACAGACAGAAAGAGAGAGAGAGAGAGACAGACAGACAGACAGACAGACAGACAGAAAGAGACAGACAGACAGAGAGAGAATGAATAGGTCTTCATCCAAGTATTAAAATAGGAGTATCTGTCTTCGTTCTACACTGACCCATCCACAAATTGTGTATTATTCAGCTTAAACTTAAAAACAAATAGTATGCCAAAAAATACATTATATGTGTATGTAGTGTATATAATATATTATATATAAGAAATTGTTTAATTACTACATAATTGATAGTAATTAAAATGTTTATTTTTTCTTATGAATTGAATTGTACATAACAAATTTTGAAGTTCTATTTTAAATCTCTAATCCTCTTGCAAGTGAGTGTCTCACAATATAAAATACAGTCTTTAAAAGTGTGGTGAAGTTAAAATAAGACCATTCATATGCACTCTACACTATCTACCTGGTGTTTTCACAGGTGAAAGAATCAAGGAGACATCAAGCCTGAGGAGTATGGAGTAAAGACCATTGGATAAGAGTGACAGAAGGTACTGTTTACAAGCCAAGGTCAGCCAACTTCCCTACTTTGATCTTGACTTCTGAGTTCCAAAGTTAAGAGGACATCAATTTTGGTTGTTTCAGCCAGTTAGTGGTATTTCTTTCTTTTTTTTTTTTTTTTTTTTTTTTTTTTGTCTTTTTGAGACAGGGTCTCATTATGCAGTTCAGGCTGGCCTTAAACTCACTTTGTAGCTCAGGCTGGTCTCGAACTCACAACAATCCTCCTGCCTCAGCCTCCCAAGTGCTGGAATTACAGGCCTGTGCCACCACGCCCGGCTTAGTGAGTGGTATTTCACCACGACATCATGGTTAAATTTCTAAATTTTTGTGTAAAAATATGTAACTATTTATTCATATTTTAAATTTCTTTTTTTAATTCTTTTTCCACATTCTGTATTGATTCAAAGTTTAACATATCAATACTTGATGGAAAATACATGTTCCTTCTTATGCCTAAGACATTTTATATTCAGACAGACAATGAGGTTAAATGCAACTGCATATGTTGTAGATTAATAATAAGCTTCTCTTCTGGAGGGTTAACCACCTAAATTTGCATACCAAAAATTAGAGAAAAACAGGGCTACAAGGACAGCCAACATTTTGGCCCTTGCCTTTCAAGGTCAGTGAGGATTCAAGACATAGGAGAACCTGTACTGTAATGTCATTTAACTCAGTTTTGTCCCTAATTTTCTGATCAAGGAGATTAACGGGCCCTAGAGGAATGTGATCAATGATGCAGAGTGTGCATCTAATGAGTCACATGGTGAGAAAACATTGTCTCAGGCTTTCAGAGAGAGCAAATTGGTCAAGAAATGGCTGTAACTCATCCACATGGCTGACATCAAGGAACTACAAACTGCAGTACAGGGTTTTGGGATAAGTTCTGAGAGGACTTCACTGACCTTGTCAGATATAAAAGTTATATTTTTGTTATGTAGGTATTATTTTATCTTGGTCTTAACTATCCAGCAAAAAAGTGTAGAAATGAGGTTTGAAAAGTGAAGCCATATTAATATGCTCAGCTGTGGAAGGCTCAAGTCAACACATTCAGACATTGCAGTCCTGTGGATAACCCACTACTTCTATGGACTACTAGACTATATTGGAATATTTTGCTGCATTTATGCATCTACAATATTTGGATGGCAAAGGAATGCCCATCTCTGACAAAACTAAACATAAAGGACTATTTTTTATCTCTATACAAAACAGTTAGAATAGATATACAGCTACTCTCTCTTAATTCAATAAGAAGAAAGATTTGTACTAATAGTGTTTGGACAGAATATCATGCTTGCATCTTGTGCTATGAATGACTACTATAAAGACAACAATATGTAATCTATTAATTGTTGTATCTCTCCTAGAAACCTGTTTTGAAGCTGTTTCATTGCAATTTTTTCTCAATAAAATTAATAAAAATAAAAAATAAAAAGTAGTTAATGCAACATCTCATGACAGAAGAAGAAGAGGAAGAGGAAGAGGAAGAGGAAGAGGAAGAAGAAATCAAAATGTGTGTGAAGTTATTACCATGCATTTATATGCATTTTTAAATTGGGGTAGTTCCTATAAGCTGTATTGCTGCATCTACCAAGTGGGAGTTTATGTTTATCACATATTCACTTAAGAAGATCATCTGTAAAAGGCAACTGGGGGCCATGAAGATGGCTATGGGTCAAGGAGATGGCTCAGTGGAATAAGTGCTTCCTGGCAAGTGCAAGGTCCTCAGTTCAATCCCAGGTTCTGCCAAAAAATTCAACCAATCAATCAATGAAAAATAAAAACAACTGGGATGAGTGACAGGGGTAAAGGAAGAAGGAATGAACAATCAATCAATCAATAATTAATTAGACACACAAGATAAAGTAAGATAATTGCATTACTAATTTCTATTGGTTACTGAAAGGAACGTTAATACTTAATATTTTGGACCAATTTTACATGCTTATATCTGAACAACTACTTTGAAGATGTCAATACGCAATGCAACAATTGTTAAGTTCCTATCATCTTGTTTGAAATTCTATATCATTTCTATTTTTATTATGTCATTATTCTCTTTAAAATAAAAAAAAGATGCAGAGTCCTCTGTTTTTACTCCAAATGTGTCCTTTTTATTTTGAGTTAGCTGAAATACCCTTGCAAATGTTAACAGCCACGGCAAAAACTGCAGTACTTTCATCAGCTTTCTATTTAGACTTTCAGAGTTATGTGTGGTGTGGTTTATAATTCAAAATGAGAGACTTTGTTTATTTTTTGTAACTTCAAAATTCTGCAGCTCTAGTCTTTTGTCCTATCCTGTTATAATTTCTGTCCATTGTCTTATTGCCTTAAAGCTTATGTCATTCAATAATAACAGTCCCATGTACATTTTACATAAATTGCCCAAGAGATTTTTCTATCTTCTTTGAAAGGTACACTGATGCAAACACTCAGAGACTTTCCTTTCTACCATATGCGCAGGCAAATGAAGCTGGCAAGAGGACAGTATTTTTAATTGGGGCAGAGTTGTTTGAATAAGCGTTAAGGAAATTCTCTTTGGTTTTTTCTGCACAGTTAAAGTTTATCCTTGGGGACTCTCAAGGGCTCTGTTGGTGACATAGTGTATTTGAACAAGAAGTAGTCTAACCTACATTCATACCCAGTGGTCTTACTTGATCAAGCACAGCTGAAAATTCCAATAGGAGCTATTAGGCAGTAAACAACCTTGATTGTCTCCCTTCCCAACCTTTTAATGTCCATCATTCCTCAGCTCCAAGAGGTTGTGTGATCCAATTAGGCAAACTGAAAAGTCTGCTTTTATGCAAAAGCATGAGAAAGTTAATTGAAATCAATCCATGTTCACTGAAAATGTTACAGACATCAAGATAATTTAGACCAATTAAAAGAAGTACTAAAGCTAAATAGAAACATCAAGTTTAAAACCTGTTAAAGGAAAATTACAAAAAGAAATATTTAAATGATATCCACCTAGGAAGAGCTTGAAATATCTAAACCAATTATAAATCATAAGGTATTTCATTACCCAGAAACTGCATTCTTAAAACCACGGACATGGAGAATTCCTTACATTCTATCCTTTGTTTTGAAAATGATCAGTTAAATACAAATCATTAACCCTAGTTTTGAGAATATTCTTCATGAAAATAGCTACTTTAGTTCCATTGTGAGAAAGCAGTTTCTCCACCTAAGAAATAGGGATGTTTAAACTACAATAGTGATATTTAAGTGAGACATATTCAGATATATAAGTGTTCTATGTGTAACTGGACAATATTTTAAGCAATATGAATATGTGTGAGAGAGCTGAGGAGTAACATCCTACCAGAATTCTAGAACATCTGTCTTATTGATATAGGGAAATGAGACTTTCAACCTGAAAGATGCCTGCAATGAGCTTGTGTTCTCTAAAACCAAACAATGAAGCAAAATGTTTATTGTGGAAAAAAAAAAAGCTTCTGTCTGGGAGATGGGAGAGGAGCAGTAGAGGACCTGAGTGGGATGCCATGGCATCTGCCTTTTCTAGAGGTTTTATAGAATAAAACCATGAGGTGGGGTGGATTTAAGGTGGAAAACATGGCGACTGCACATGAAATGGTATAAAACTATGGCCCATGAGTAAGATTAATTGCTCAGCTTAAATTGATTAAATCAGGATCAAATGGGTAAGTGAGTCAGGTAGTAAGCAGTCATGAATACAGAACAGGGGCATTTTCTTTAGGGAATGGGTCAGTGATTCCTGGCTTTTCCACGGTAACTGATACATCAGTAGAATATCAATCTTTCATACCCATCCCTAGGGAGGAATGTGGCTGGATTTGTTTACTCTTCTTTCTTGAGGTCTGTCCTCAGCAGGAGTGCCTGTCTCTCCCACAAGTTGCAAGATGGTATCTTCCATATTGTCTCCTTGAGGGCCTAGCCCTGTCTGACTGCCTCTCCTATTTCTACATGGATAACAACATACACGTAAAACAAGGACTTCAGCCATGTGGTTTGTCACCATACTATTCTATTTGTCTTGTACATAACAAACAATCCTTGAATCAAGTTTTCTTTCCTTTGTATAAGGATCCTCTGGATCTTTCTCATTACAGTATTGTAGCAAATGGGCCCAAACGTTCTCAGTTGGCATCAGAAAGGAAACACTGAAAAGTTTCTAAAAGATTTATCTTAGAAAACTACTCTTTCATTAAGTAATTATTATGAAGTCAATTGCTGTGTATTAAAATGAAAAGGGGAACTGCCCTAATAGCCCAGAGGACTAAAGTTCCTGTTTAGGAAGAGCTCTCCAGGGCACACTGAGATTGTGATTGAGACTGGCCAGTGGTGGCACATGCCTATAATCCCAGCACTTGGGAGGCTAAAAACAGGAAAATCACTGAGAGTCTGATCTAAATACAAAAAATAAATAAATTAATTAATTAATTAATTTAAAGGAGACTGTCAGAGTCTTTCTAGAATTTTATTACTTATGGTGTTTAAGCCCAATGTATAGACGTCTCTGCATCTGCTTTCAGAATCCTGTTTGCTTGCCTTCCTCGTCCTGCCTCCCAGCCTAATGAAAACCTGATTTGCCACTAAGAGTTCCCATAGCTCTCAGACTAGGTATACCTACCTTAGAGAAGAATAATTCAGTTCTTGATGTGGTCACAAAGCACCAACTCCTTTCAGGGCTGAGTTTTAGGTTCTCTAAAGCAAGGTGCCCCTCTTCTTGCAGCCTCTGTTCTTATCATTATTTCATATGCCTGAAAATACCTGCCTCCACCGTTGCAATGTCACCCTAGGCCCTCACCAACCCTTAATTTTTAACTGTGCTACTTATTTTCCTTCTGTGAAGCCTCCTTGTGATTCTTTGTTGAGTGATGGTGTGTTTCCACCCTTTTGTTTTACAAGTTTGAACAAATGATCATGTACTTGGGAAGCCCTCACTACCTGTGTTCATTACAGGGCAGCTGATTTAGATAGAAATGTTATAGGCAGTCAGTTAGGGTTAGCCCTCAAAGAGGGCATTGTGGAAGGTGGGATACCTTGCAACCATGAGAGAGAGAGAGAGAGAGAGAGAGAGAGAGAGAGAGAGAGAGAGACTCCTACTGTAGGCAAAACCTCAAGATCAAATAAATGCTTACTTTATCAGACATTGACAATCACCTTGAGGAAACCAGGAAGAGTCACTAACCCAACTCACTACCAGATAAGTCACTGGTCTATCATATCTACTTGCTAGGTGACTGGCTTCCCCATTTGGTCCTGGATTTAATATTATCTGAGCAAGTATGCTTGTAGCCTTATTGGTTGACCATCGTTTTGTACCACTTTGTGAGTGAGTTTCCATGTTTTCCAACTTAGACATATCTCACCTTATGATTTTGTTTATAAAAATCCCTGGAAAATGCAGATACCTGGACAACTTTCTCAGGTACACTGTTGTCCCTTTTTCAGACAGAAGTTTTCTTTCCCTCAATAAATACTCTGCTCTTAGCCTCTGTGGCTCCTAAAATTCATTCTTGGTTTTAAAGAATGTGGTCTCATCTCAGGTAACTTCCAGATGCATTTGTTCAACCTTTTGTCTTCAGGTCTAGCCCACCACAGGAGTGCTTGTCTCTCCTACAGTTGCAAGGTATATTGTCTTCCATACTGGCTTCTTCTGAGGACCTAACCATGTCTGGCAGCCTGTAATATTTTTATCTAACTCAGTTGCCTACAACAAAAATTTCTCACTAAGTCACTCAATTTTCCAGGTTGGGTTCAAATGACATCGTTAAAACATAGGTATTTCTAAGGAGAGAAGCCTCAAGCCTACTCTGTTGACTTTGCAAAAATTATTGTTAAAAAACCTGACATATAGAAGTTTTATGTATTTGTGAAGCACAACATAGTGTTTTTATATACATATATATTGTGTAATATTCCAATCAGAGTAAGCACTGAACATTTTTAAACTCTAATAATTTCCTTGTGGTGAAAAAATTCAAAATTCTTCTAGGTTTTTGAAATACACATCAATTGAGAGTATCATAAGTTACAAGTGAGAATGATTGCTACACTTCATGTGTGGTCATTTTTTGTTAACAGACATGTTTTAAATCTCCCACCTTGAATTGTTCTTTTCTAAACCAGAGTATTTTCAAGAACTGAGAGATAGCTCAGTGTAATAAGTGCTTGCCTGGCAAGTGAAAGGTCCTGAGTTCGATCCTTGGTACCACCACAAATTAAAATTTAAAAAAAACAGAGCTGTAGGTTTATTTTCTATATAAAAAGGATAAGTTGTTGAGAAGAGATGTGCCTTAGATATATCAAGATGAAGGAAAAGTAAGCTCTGCCCTCAATAGACTTTAATTCCAGTGATAAGCCCAAGAGTCAAGTTGAAAATAAAAGTTTAGTTTGATGAATATCAGTAAATGCTAAGAAGGTTGTAAAGAATTGAAAAGGTACATCAAACCATTAAATTGCTAAGGAAATACTTCTTAAAAGCAATAATGCCTGCTGAAAGAGCTCTCGGAAACCATTAATGTTAGGTAGGAGAACAACATCTGGATCATGAATATTAATGGAGTCAATTGTTTGAATCAGGAGCATTATATTCTATTCAAGGATATTCCCCTGGGTCAGCAGCCTAATACAAAGGCAGATTGCAGCTCAGCAGCGGATGCCAAGGGAGAAGAAGATACTGGTAAGATCACTGGTTGCATTTTGGCCTCGCTCTTCTTGACTTTTATCCTATATGAAGATATAAATAAGTAACAGTATAGAAACTACGTAGAAAGAACAAATAATGACAAAAATACTCATTGTAGTAATCCTAGCAAGAAATCATGTAGTAGTGAGCTACCACTGAGTTATGAAAATGAGAACAAAATTTTTTGATGTTTATGTCAACAGAATTTTCCTGAAGTGGAGCGGGATGAGCTAAAAACATCTTAAAGTGGAAAAGAATAAGAGATATTTGCCCTGATAGAATAAATGATGTGAGTGAAGACTCATGCTGAAAGAAAATAGAGCAGAAGTTCAAAATTGCCTACTGAACCACCAGTTATGAGGAAACTGCAGGAAGAAACATCGATTTGATAAAGTTATAATTGGTGGGGACAGAAAAAGTTTAACAAATGTCTTATCTTCTAAAATAGCAGAACCACGAGTCAAACGTGTATGAGAGTGAGTGGAAAACTTAGTAATGAAAAACAGATAGAACTGTTATTTAATATTTAATTCTTTAATGCTCACAGCATCAAAAGACCTTTGATGGCAAGAAGTAGAGTTTTCCAAATAGACAATACACACACACACACACACACACACACACACACACACACACACACATTCACAGATAAAGTAGGAGAAACAAACTAATGTATTAGTAGATTCATACATTTTGTTTTAGAAAGGAATCAAATACAAGTTTTCTTATGTCAACATAAATTTCTAGCATTTCATCTCTAATAATTATATTTAAAAGACTTTAGTTTTGTTAAAAGTGTCCCTACATTCCAATACTTAGTTTATCTAATTACATAGGTGATGGTGAGTATGTTGCTGTGAATACAGCCTATCCAAAAACCACAGGATCCATGCATGGAGGAGGATTTTAGAGAATGTATGAAGTTATTGTCACCACCTTTAAAAGTGTGAGATTGAAGAGATTGGTAAAGTGATTTCACTGCAAAGTAGAACCTTTGTTTCTTTATCAAGATTTTCAGGTGGAGTACTGTTTTATTTAGATGACAGTGGCATTTTAAACATACCCATCTTAGAGAAATTACTTGTGGTGTCTCCCAAGTCCTCATGACCTCCTCTAAATTTATCCATGTTTATCGATTTAAACCAAGTCAGGCCCTGATAGAAGATGCTAAAACATAGGTAACTCAAGGCTAGAGGGGTATAATTCTTCTTTATGTTATCAAATACATGTGAGGGGAATTCATCAATCCCTGATTGACCTGCCCTTAAGAGGATACCACTTCTTAAATTCTGTACTGTGAGGGAGTCTGCATCATGCCTATTGGTTGAAGGATGTGCATGGGCACAAGTGAATCAGAAACATGTTATTTTCCATGGTGTGAAGTAGGGGGGGGAGACTTTTGCATGTTTAAAAGTATTTTGGCATCCTCACGTTAAAAAAGAAACTGAAATGAGACTGAGATCACATATAGTAATACCTGGATTCTGCGGTGCTTCTGATTGCAACAATTCTGTTCACAACCAAAAGCTCTCGCAAAAGTTTTGCTGTCATTGGCAAATGGATAGCATGTGGCAAATATGACTGCAACCATCTTCCTTCACAAGAGCAAACACATCCACATTCCTCCAAATCATGAAACAAATTGCGTTTGTAAAACAAGGCACAGCTCTACATCCAACTTGATGTTGCTGACTTTGTCAACTGTCTTCACAGCCTAAGGCACCTTACAATCATAATTATAGTATCTAGTGAGCAAGTTATGCCTTAGAATTCATTATATTTTTTTGGAGACTGGGGATTGAACTCAGGACCTTGTGCTTGGCCGGCAAGTGCTTATTCTACTGAGCTATGTCTCAGCCCCTAGAATTCATTTTCAACAGGTGTTATTTTTTCTGAATGATAAAAGTATCTGTAGGAAGAAGCTGTGGAATACCACACAGGATAATAAAGATAACATTTTCTTTTACATCAACGGACCAAGCCACTATTACCTGAGATTCACATTATTGTGGAGTAGATGAAGAGAGAAATAATGGAAAATGTTGATGTGGAATACCACACAGGATAATAAAGATAACATTTTCTTTTACATCAACGGACCAAGCCACTATTACCTGAGATTCACATTATTGTGGAGTAGATGAAGAGAGAAATAATGGAAAATGTTGATTAAGATGAACGGATCTTTAATGTTTCATGATGAACCTGGAAAGTAAGATTGGCAATCCTTCACTCTTTTTTCACAGCTTTTTTTTCCAAAAGCAAAAAAAAAAAAAAAAAAAAAAAAAAAAAAAAAAAAAAAAAAAAAAAAAAAATGCTTAACCCAGTATCCCTTTCCTTATCTTAACAAGAGAGGGCAGAAAATCTACTGTCAAACATTCCTTACATAATAGTTTTGGGAACTGATGGTGGGGAAAATGGTGTGTAGGCACTGAGACACATGCACCTCTGATACAGTAATCTCTAAAAGAGGGGTCAAGGTGAGATTGCAAAGCAATAAACACTAAAGGAAAACTTTACTAGATGGAAAGGAAAGAGATAAGAAACAGCATATTTGTCTCAGGAGAGGTATAAAAGCTACTCAGTTTCTCCTCATTCAAGATGTTAGCTTCTGCATATGCTTTATTTCCTACTCTGTGCTCTATAACTTTTCATTCTCATCATGCTCCTTAATTATGCTCTGTTCACGTTTCAATCAAGCTCTGTAAAACTGGTTCAAATATAAAGGTTAAACAGTCTCTTTTGTCAGAACCAAAGGCCAAATAATGCTGACAAATGAACAGCACAGGTATCTAGGTTCAGATGTGTAACAGTAATTAATCTCTACTATTAATATTCATCCAGCCTTTCTTATGTTCTATTGGGGGCTGAGCATTGAGTTAATGTTTGAGAATACTCTACAAGCTAGATTGCATGGAGATGTTATGGGGTCTCTGTGGACTGCTTCCCTCCCTAGGTAGAATCAGGAAGCCTCTGCATGTTTCCCCTGCACAGAAGAGGACCACCGGCATCTCCCAAGTGAGCTGCTGCTTTGGTTCTCTTTCAGGTTGAAGAATTCTGTGGAACCAATATGAGTGTAAGATGACGGGCACTGATTCCCTAGGCATGCCTGTCTGAGGATGTGGTGTTGAGGATGGATGAATTAATCCCTGTCCTCTCTGAGCTAAACTGGGAAGAAGAGCTCTCTTGTGTTGTGTAGCATTGCAAATGCAGGTTCTCTGAAGAGAGGGTGTCCACATACTCTCATTATGCTTGAACAATCCTGCTCCTTTTTCATGGGATGTCTTATGTAGTCTTCTAATTTGTTTCTTATATCCCACAAAGGGCATAACCTAAGCATCATTACTTAATTCCAGTTGCATCTTACTGGGATTATATCTTAGTCTTAAGATATGAAAGGGTCAGAAGAAACTGCTATGAACAATTTTATACCAAAAAATGGATAAAATAGAAGAAATGGACACATTTCACAGAAAAAATGACCTACCAATACTAAACAATTACATTATAGAAAGGAACAAATCTGCAGCTAGTATGGTATTTGCTATAACGATTGCTGTCTTAGAAAGAAAGAAAAATACAGAAGATCAATTCAATGGTGAATTTTATAAAACATTTTGAAAAAATATCAATGCTCATCCTTCTGAGCTACTTATCTTCCCCCACAATGATAAGGAGAAACACTTCAAAACTCATTCTTGGAGTGCAGCACTATCATGATACAAATACCAAAGACAACATATGTAAATACATGCATGCATACACATATACATACATACATATATACATACATACAGCTATAGGTAAGTGCTCTGGTGAATGTAGATCCAAAGATTCTCAAGAAAGTGCCAGAAAACTGAATCTCATGAAGTTTTTCAAGAAAATGGATCATATCCAAGTGGGATTTATTCCTGTGAGGCAAGGTAATACAACGTACAAAAAAATAGCTAATGTAATGGATCATACTAAGAGAATAGAGAGTGAAAGAAATTACATGACCATGACAATATATGTCAAAACATTTCACAAAACCAACACAATTTCATGATGGAAACTTTGAGCAAACTATAAATGAAAGCCAAATATCTTTACTTACTATATATATTCAATTACAAGAAATTAAAAACCTGTCAATTATAAAATCAGGCAAGGTTGTCCATTTTGGCAAATTCTACTTAAAAGAAAAATGAAATAGAACAGTACTAATGGTATATATTCTTTATGGCCATTAAACTTTTAATAGAGCAATTATTTGGCAATGGTTAAGATAATTTATGTATGTTTTATACTATTCCCAATGCTATTTTATGATGTTTGATAATTTACATAATATTTCATGAACTTTTATTTTAATGTTATATTGTTTTCATAATAGTAAAGGCCTCTCTGAAGAATGAACAGATGTCACTAAACAAATCAACCAAAATAAGAGAGTTCAGGATATTTTATCTTACAAATGAATATACTGCCTTTCCCCAAAACTGCATTACTTGTCCAAACTCATATAGTAGTTGTAATAATGTAATATTTGAGCAAAAAGCAGGCTTGCTAATTTTAATTTCCTCATCATGTGTAGGTGGACAGTTCATGGAATTTCTTTCGCTTCACAATGGCACACTTTCTTTCACAACTGGTGCTGTACCCTATGCCCATGGCATCTGGAATATTTCTGTTTCTTACTGGCCATTCCTTCTGGCAAAAAAAGCAAAACACACTTATGGTCTCAAAAGTCATATATTTTTATGTACATCCTATAAAATTAGAAAAATAAATGTGGCTCTTAACTGTAATATATATTACCAATTACTCATTTTTGTACTTAGGCATGTTTGGAGAGTTTTGGGTCAAACCTAGAAGAAATTCGTCTTGAGTTTTACTCACATTCTCTCCCTCAAGCCCCTTCTCACTGACCCAACTGTGGTGACATCAAGCTCTTCCTGTCCTGATGTACTTTGATCTATAACACTAGGCTTCTCTCTTCATGAACCAGGAGCTTGCCCTTCCACTTCTCTGATCTATACTCTGCATTGCATGCCTGTATAGGACAGGAAAGCTATTCTGGCATTTTATTTCAAGTGAGATTTCAAAGAGTGTTAACCTATTATGCATTAAATAACTTCAAGCAGGGAATAAAACAGAAAGGGAGATGGGAAGTCTGCTTTATATATGAAGAAAGCAATCAAACTTGGACCTATTAACTACACAAACTTGAAGTAAATCCATCCTCTTTGCTCCATATTATACCATTTCCTCAGTAATGTACCTGAAATCACTTTTTTCTTTCCTTCCCAGTGGCCTTAGGGCAGTTTGTAATTCAATTTTCTGATATATATACATGCCTTTTCAAACTGTACATTCCGTGAAGAAGAGCAAAGATTGCTATCAGCAGCACCAAAGATGATATTTGGACCATAGTACACACTCAGTGAATATTTTATGGATAAATGAATGATTAAAAAGTCAGTGTGCTATAGTTTTGAATATGTCACAGCTTCCTTTTCAAATACTTTCCCAGTGTTCTGCTCCATACTGGCATCTGAGACCCTGATTCATGAATTTGGCTTTAAAATCCCATTAGTGCTTTCTCTGCTGCCTGATGTGTCCCCCTTCATTGTAGTAGAAGGTGTACAATTCATTATCCCTAGTATTCAGATATTAGCCTTCGATTTAAATCAATACAGTTGTCCAGAATATAATAACAATTGAAAACTGAAAAATCTATTCTGCTGCAGAGAATATTAGCTTCATAATGAGCTAAAAACCTGATTTTGTGGATGATGCTTTCATTTAACCTCTAGTAAGCACAAAAAATGTGACACATCAATTTTGTTTTTCTAATAAAAAAATCATGTCACCTTTTAATAATAGGTCTCTGCTCCCATAAATAAGAATTATGGTTTGGTTTAAATATATTGAAAGGAGTCTTTCAATACAAAAATCAATAAAAATGTGTAAAACTTGGTTCTAATTTTTTTGAGGCATGACAAGAAAATCATAAAAGAAATTTTCAACGTGTTCTCTGATGTTGAACAAAGAAGATGAATAAGGTTAACGAAATTAATGATATAAGTACCATAATGCATATTAGCAACTGTCATTTATTGTGTACCTCATGCAAAGCAGTGCTAGGGTCGAAGCTCAGGTTACTCCAGAGGGTAAGCTATTCTTCACATTGTATGCATACTAGTCAGAGGACTTAACTCTTTTCATAAATTATCCTATTTAAAAAAGCAACTCTTGGAGTTTTAATGTCCATATTTTTTAATGAGGTAAAAAGGGCTCAGAGATTTTATTTTTCTGGCCCTGACTTTCAGTAATATCTAAGTTTGTTGACAACAAATTTAGGCCAAAATTTGGTGATTTTTCTTCAAAACTACATACTGCCACTCCCAAACAAAGAAAATGCCCCAAAATAACTTCAACCATCATGTCAATGGCTGAAGATTTAATTACTTCATGAGGAGAACTGGAGATCCTTTATTTTTCATTTTTTAATGGTTCATCCCCAGAGTGATCCTCAGCTATTGCTCAGGCTAGTTTTAATAAGCCCTGGCATTTAAATTTTTGCATATGATAGTGGGAATTGTACCATTGAAAGCCAGAGCTTATTTTCTGTGAGCAACATTTAATCAAAAGTGACCCATAATTTTAAGCTTCAGCGCCCAGCACTACTTTATTATTTAGATACTTGTTCACTTAGAAAACTCCTCACTCAGGTTTAAAATACGGTGTGTGACCTGAAGACAGACTGTCCTCCCGGTCCTCCCTCTGCCTGCACTTTCTACAAGCTCACAAATACTTCCTAATATTAGGTTTTTATAAATCTCCCCTATTTGTGTCAGATGAATGAAAAAATTAAGCCTGCCAGGAGGTATCTTAAATAATGTATAGTTTATGATATAATGGTGTGTGTCCACATATGTGTGCTCACTTGCAAACACACACACACACACACACACATGTTTGAATAAATGCTTTGAGGAAAGAGAAAATGAAAACTTAACCATATTATTGTAAAAACATACCACTTTTTCTGACTTCTCACCTTGTAAAATCCAAAGTTCTAGAATTTCTCTACTTCTCAATTAAATTCTTGTTCTTGGGCTTGTACCATCAGGAACAGGAAACTCATTAGGCAGGCTGTGATGTAGACCATTGCAGGCAAATTATAATGCTTGGCATTAGGAAACCGTGGACAGAGAAAAAGATCCAAGGCTTTTTATGAGTGTGACTACAGATGAATCCTTAAGTCAGTTTGTCATTCACCGGAGGTTTTGTAAAATAAAGAAATAATGAATAAGTAATTTTAGATGTGAGGAAATGTACTGGGCAAAAACGAATTTATTTATTATTTTTAATTTCATTTATGTACTTATTTGGTACATAGCTCAGACTCACAGTGGTTCTCATGTCCAAGCCTCCCAAGCACTGAGGTTACAGGTATACGTACACCATCACAATGGCTGGCAAGTTGGGACTGTATGTGGTAAACTCTGGTCCTTCTGCTTGCCAGGCAGTCACTTAGACTACTGATCAATCACCCTGGCCCATGAAAACAAATTTGAAGAGTGATGGTCAGTCACTCACAGTTGCCAAAACCTTCAAGGGTCATTCATGTCATAATCAAATTTCTTTATTTTCCAAACCAATAACTAATCTGGGTATAGTGAAATACTGCATTACTCCACAACCTTTTGCTTGCTCTGCTATGATAAAAGCTAGCGAGCTGCCTTCCTATTTTTACTTTCATATTAGTTTCTGATATCTCCTTACCAAATGTTTAAACATCCTATGGAAATTAAAAGACTATGATAGCATCCCGCCCGTACCCGCCCAGCCCCTGAGACCAGCCAGAGACAGCGCGGCCAACTCCCCCATCCTCCTCCATCCCGCCCACGCCCGCCCAGCCCCAGAGACCTGCCAGAGACAGCACAGCCCACTCTGCCATCTTACTCCATCCCGCCCACGCCCGCCCAGCCCCTGAGACCAGCCTGAGACACTGGCTGACTCCAGCAGCCTCCTGGTTCCCGTGCCAAGCTTGCCCAGTGAGAGCGAATTGACAGGACTCACCAGGCTTCCCAGATCAGTGAGAGTGAGATGAGTCTGAGGGAGAGCCTTTGGCTTCTTCCCACACGCACTACGCGGATCCCTGTCCCCAACCCCTCCAAGCCAGTGACTGGCCTGAAACCTCAGGACCCACTCACCAACACCTCCCCGGATCCCCTGACCTAAAGCCCACTGATTGAGTGGGAATTTCAATGATTCTCTGGGCATCAAAGGTCAGTGAGTATAGAACCTCAGGCCCATCGTGCCTGAGATACATTTCCCAGGGATTAAGCTGCCCGTCACCTCCCGTGGCCCGGTGACAGCTCCAGGCACACTGTGCCAGAGAAACACTTCCAGGTGATTACTGGTCCCACCCCACAGCCCCAGACCCAGTGCAGGTCGGCCTGGAGTGAGAACTCCTAGCCTACCACACCGGAGGGACATTTCTCAGCAATTCACGGTCCCACGTTACGGACCGAAACCCAGCACAACCTGGCCTATGAGTGAGGGCTCCAGGCCCACTGCACCAGAGGGACCGTTCCCAGCCTTCTTGGGTTACGGCCTGTAAACCCGGACCCAGCACAAGCTGGCCAGCTCAGTACAGCCTATTCAGTGAATAAGATCATCCACTATTCTTTTGTGAGCCCAGAAAACCCACCAAAGCCCAGGCCCACCCACCTGGGGAATGCCCTGCCTGACACAGGAGGGTTGACCGCGGGAATCAACATAGGGGAACCAAAGGAGCTGCAGCACAAAAGGAACTGAACACAACAGCTAGACCCAGGATAGGCATACCTGGAAAATCTCAAACTTAATAGACTGGCACGCGAATCTCATAACAAGCTAAGGTTATAGCTGCACCAAAGCTCTACACCAAAGGTCAAAGATCAGTGCTATACAAAATGACAAAGAGAAGGGGAAAAATGCAATCCCAGACCTCGAGTCCATCAGGAAAGGCAGAGGACACTAGCTCAGCTACAACCAATGAAGTAACAGATACAGCAGCAAAGGAACAACAGCAGAAATCTATAGAGAAAATAAAACAAGAAGTAATTCCCCAATTTAAAAAAGAAATATTTGAATACATAGAATCTGAAATAAAGAATGAATTCCAGAAACACTGGGTGGAAAAACGATGCTCACCCAGAACAAGTGCAGAGAGCACTATTCCAACTGATATATATGAATTAACAGCATCTGAAGCAAAGAAACAACAACAGAAAGATCATGAGGAACTCAAAGCA
>PVKA01013201.1:0-17755 GCA_004027165.1 Ctenomys sociabilis
CACCAGGAAAAAAAAAAAAAAAAGCAAAACAGATCCAAAATGTAGACATTAAAACCTGAAACTCTGGAACTGCTAAAAGAAAACATCCTTAAAAGCCACAGGCACAGGCAGACTTCCTGAGCAGGACTCAAGCAACACAGAAAATGATAGTAATAATCAACAAATTATTATTATTATTTTTTTAAGAATCAACAAGTTATTAAAAAAAAAAAAGGAAAATCAACAAGTTGGGAGTCCAGGCTGACCTCAAACTCATGTCAATGTTCCTATCCCAGCCTCCCAAGTGCTCGGAATTCAGGTGTGCACCACTACTAAGCTTCAGATTAAAAATTCCTACACAGAAAGAAAAACAGCCAACAGAGTGAAGAGACAACCTACAGAATGAGAGACCACCTTTGTCAGCCAGCTACTCTTCAGACAATTAAAATTTAGAATATATAAAGCACCCAACACAGTGCACACCAAAAATAGTGAAATCAATAAATGTACAAATTATGGGCCTATGACATAGCTAGCTGACTAAGTGCCTGCTTAGGCAAGCATAGGGACTGGAGTTCAATCCCCTACACATGCCACGCTGGCCCCACCCTCAGGCATGCTGAACCACCACCAAGACTGGGACTGATGGCACACACCTACAATCCCTCACCGAGGGACGCTGAAAACAGAAGGATGACAAGTCTGAGCTGCACAGTTAGCTTCTATACCAATTACATTAAAAGTAAAATATTAAACAGTCAAATTTAATAAACAATTCTCAAAAGAAGTACCAGTGTTCAACTATAAAAATGTTACAGCTGGGTATAGTGGCACCTATAATCCCACTATACCCAGGAATAGTAGGTATTCAACTTTAGGAAGTTGAGGCAGGAGGATAACTATGATTTAAGAGGCTAGCCTAGACTAATAAATTTAGGGCCCACTTGAACTACATAGCAAGACCCAGTCTCAGAAAAAAAAAAAGAAAAAGAAAATGTTAAAAGCTGGGAGTGGTGGTGCATGCCTATAATCCCAGTACTTGGGAGGCTGAGGCAGGAGGAACACTTCAAATTCAAAGGTAACCTGAGCGCTAAACAGTGATACTACCCTGGGTCAGAGACATACAGACAGACAGACAGACAGACAGAGAACTTTAGCCATTAGGAAAATGCAAATCAAAACTACCATGAGATTCCATCCCACTTCAGTCTGAATGGCTATCACAAAGAATACCCAAAAAATGTGGGAGGAATGCAAAGAAAAATGGATTTAAAAGGCAAATGAAGGGCTGGAGATGGCTTAGTGGAATAAGCGCTTCCCTGGCAAGCGCAAGGGCCTGAGTTCAATCCCCGGTTCTGCCAAAAAAGAAAAGGAAAATGAATACTTCTATATTGCAGTAAGGATGTAAATTAGTCCACTCACTTGAAGTCAGTATAGAGGCTCCTCAAAAAGTGAAAACTAGAACTACCACATAGCCCAGCTACACCACTCCTTAGTATAAAGCCAAAGGAATTCACGTCAGCATGCTACAGAGCAGCTGTGTCCTCATGTCTACTGCAGCACAACTGACAGCAGACAAGTCATCGGGCCAACCTAGGCATCCATGGGGTGAATGGGGAAATAAAAAGTAGATACACAGGATGGAACTAGACTCGGACAAGCACCACATGATTTCCTAATATCTGAAATTTAGAAAGGTGAGAGGAAAGTGGAAGAGACCACTGGAAGGGAAGGAGGGGAAGGGAAGAAGAGGGAGGGTGACAGGCAGATGGAGAAGTAGTCAATTACATCATTACCAAGCATGATATTGACATTTATTGAGGCCAAAAGGTATCCACTGGCACCTTTCACGCCTGGCACACGTGCTTCTGGGTGGTCATTATCCACCCAGCTGCCGGGTCCTGGACGCTATGTTCTGTGTGCCATTTGGTCAAAAGGGTGACAGTGCTACTAGGATGAACCTTGTGAGAATTTTGATGAAACTGAGTCATGAAACTGTCACCACTGTGACGTAGACAGCAGTATGAACACTCGTCTGAAAGTTGTGAAGATGATCCTGAGGGGCAGAGAGCCAGGACAGCTGGGAATGTGGAGCACGTGGAGAAATAATCTTCACTATTTTATTCTGCCAGACAGCTTGTCTCGGAATCCACTGCTTGTGGATGTTGAACCTAAGATTAAAGCTAAGAGGAGGGAAGCTGTGACAGCGGGTGGCTGAGGAAGAGGCCATGGCCACGCCACAGTGAATGTAGAGGGGACGGTAGGCGACACTGCTTCTCAAGATGACTGGTGCAGAAGTAATCTAGAATGGGACATTTTTTGTATAGGTTTTGTCAGTTTTTAATAAACATAAATGTGGCACACAGTTGTCTATAGTCTATTCCCAAGTTTAAGTTTTAGTAATTTGCTACATGTTAGTCATTAACATAGTTGAGAGCAAATCAGTTCCCTTTTTTGGTTTTGTTTTGGTTTTTTTTGTTTCATTTTTATCGTCTTTTTTTAGACAAGTTCTTATTATGTTGTTCAGACTGGCTTTAAATTCCCTATATAGCTTTGGCTGTCCTGGAACTCACGAAGATCCTCCTGCCTCAGCTTCCTGAATATTGGGCGCTTATTCAACCTTTTAGTGGGAATGAGGGAGGGTTATTATACCAGAGATGGAATGAGCTACACCCTCAGCCTTTTTATTTTCTTTTGAGACTGAGTTTTGTGGGGCAGGCAAGATAGCTTATTGGTCTAAAGCGCCTGCTTAGGCAAGCTTAGGTAATGCAGAGATCAAATTTCGGTCCCCATCCCCAAACCTCCATCCCTAATCCCCCCCACCATCAGCAGCACCACATTCCTCACCAGCCCAACCCTCAGGGCAGGCTGAGGGGGCCACAAAAAAATAAATAAATAAATAAATGGAGGGCTGGGGAGATAGCTCAGTGGAATAAGCGCTTCCCTGGCAAGCGCAAGGGCATGGGTTCAATGGAGATGCTAAATTCTGACTTGCCCAGTCTGGGCTCAAACTTATGATCCTACTGCCTCAGCCTCTCTTCCAGAGTGCTAGGATTATAAGTGCACACCATCCACAACCAGTTTGGTCTTTCTTTTTTTGGCCTTTAATATATACACTGAAAAAGAAATACACTGAAGTTTCTCTTTCATAGTGACCTTATGTGGAATATACACTTTCTTCACATGTACTGCACACTGTACTGTTTGCTGATTCCATTATATGGAACCTGGGTACAGGTAAAATAAGCTTGCCTGACTCAGAAATTAAAGTTCTTATGGGATGGCATCTCAGACTGACTTTCTTGGGGCTGGGGAGATGGCTCAGTGGAATAAGCGCTTCCCTGGCAAGCACTAGGGTCTGAGTTCAGTTCCTGGTTCTGCCAATAAATAAATAAATAAATAAAGTACAAAAAAATAATGAGTTTCAAAACAAGTTGATAAGAGTTACAATAATTAATACACTGCATTTTTTTTTTTTTTTTTTTTGTCTTTTTGATACAGGGTCTCACTATGCAGTTCAGGCTGGCCTTAAACTCACTTTGTAGCTCAGGCTGGTCTGGAACTCACAACAATCCTGCTGCCTCAGTCTCCTGAGTGCTGGTATTACAAGCAGGCGCCACCACGCCCGGCTTGCTATCTTCATAGTAGTAAAACTACTTTTGCACAGAAATGTAAAGAAATTGTCTACAATACCGTCCACTTAAAATCCCTGGCTCCGCAAAAAAAAAAAAAAAAAAGGTGTCCACTTAACTGCTTTAACCTGTCCCTACAGATAGCTTAACAGCACAGCACCTGCCCGGCAAGCGTGAGTTTTGATTCCCAATATCCCCTCCCCTTCCCTAAAAAAGAAATTAAGAACTGCTGTAAAGGGGCTGGGGAGATGGCTCAGCACTTCCCTGGCAAGTGCAAGGGCCTGAATTCAATTCCCGGTTCCAACAACAACAACAAAAAACTGCTGTAAGAAGCTGGGTATAGTGGTACACATCTGTAATCCCAGGACTCAGAAAGCTGAAGCAAGAGGACTGCTCTGAGTTAGAGTAGCTTGGGCTACAAAAGCAAGTTGAAGGACAGCCTACACTGCATGGCAAGACCCTGTGTCAAAAAACCCAGAAACACTGATTGGAAACCATCACACAAGCTGAGACTGAAGTTAACATCAAAATTAATGGAAAGGAAAAAGTCTGAGCTTTTTTTTTTTTGTTTTTTTTGGTTGGGGGGCAGCACTGGAGACTGAACCCAGAACCTGCATACTGAACTACATTCCCAGCCCTTTTTCTCATTTTGAGACTGGGTCTTGCTAAGTTTCCCAGACTTAAACTTGCAGTCTTATCTCGGCCTCCCAGTGTGCTAGGATAACATCTGTGCATCACCAAGACCAGACTAACAATTCACTTTCTTGATCATGTAGATTCTTATTCCAAAAGGGGGAGGTAGATGGTTCAATGGAATAAGCGCTTCCCTGGCAAGCACAAGGGCCTGGGTTCAATCCCCGGTACTGCAAAAAAAAAAAAAGCAAGGGTATCAAGGCAGCTGCTTCTGTATTCACTTTGGAACTTAAGTCTCTAGTTAAAAAATTTAAACATGGATTACATATATTGATCAAATCTTATCCAATATAAAAGATGAAGTAAATGAAAAAAAAAAGTCTCTAGTTAGCTGTGATCCCCAGAGGAGACATACAAGATTGCGACTCTGGCTCTAAGACCAGCCATGAACTAGACATTTTTGCTTTCTTGCATTCGAGCTGTTCCTATTTGCCTAGAGTCTATCCTCAGCACTGAAAAAAAAAAAAAAAAAAATATATATATATATATATATATTTTTTTTTTTCACCCAGGAATTAAACTCAGAATCTTGTGCTTGCCAGGCAGGCACTTGTGCCACTGGGCTCTATACTGGGGCCCTGCAAAATAAATTTAAGAGTAAATAAAATAAGCCGTCTGTCCCTCATTCTCCTTATCTCATTAGAAAATAATGATTTGGGACTGGTTAAGTACTTGCCTACAGTCACAAAGTTAATCTATACTGGAACTAGGGTTTGAGAGGGGCAATGTTGTTTTTAAGGTACTGGGGTTGAACTCAGGATGTTAGGCTTACCAGGCAGGCGCTTATACCTCTAAGCTCTCTCCCCAGCCCCAAGGACAAGTGCTGACTCCTAACCCTAGAATATATGGTTGAACCCAAGTTAAACCCAAGAACACACCCAGCAAATAAGCAAAGATGGTGACCAAGGAGAAGCTTCCGGTTCTACAGGAGCAGATCTTATCCTCCGGACAGTGGCAGGCATGCTCCGGTAGCTCAATAAAACGAATGCCAAATGAAAAAATATCAAAGAAGAATATTTCTATTTTGGTTTTTTTTTTTTTTTTTGGTCTTTTTGAGACAGGGTCTCACTATGCAGTTCAGGCTGGCCTTAACTCAACAATCCTCCTGCCTCAGCCTCCCGAGTGCTGGGATTACAGGCATGCGCCAGCACGCCCGGCTAATATTTCTATTTTGGACCTATAATCTATTATGCATAAGTCCTAAGCAGAGAGGCCAGGGAGATGGCTCAGTGGAATAAGCACTTCCCTGGCAAGCACAACAGCCTGAGTTCAATCCCAGGTTCCACCAAAAAAAAAAAAAAAAAAAAAAAAAAATCCTAAGCAGAGGCAGAATGCAAGAGAAAACAATAGTTCATCAGTAAGAGGATCTTTGTGGAAATAAGTGTTAATAGTTCCTCAATGCCTACACATTCACTGGTTTGAGAACAATAAAGATATAAAGAAATCTAAAAACTTGATGAGCCTCATATATTAAATGCACATTACACATTACACAATCAGCCAAAAGGAAAAACGTACTACAGGATATAATACTAACAATGTAGAACATACAGAACACAACAGAACAGACATCGGTGGCAACAGAGGAAAAACTTCATCAAAACTGAGACATGAAGTTTGAACAAATGGGCTTTGTTTTTGCTTTTCTTCTGAGACAGTGTCACTATGTAGTTCTGACTGTCCTAGAAATCACCATATAGCCCAGGCTGGCCTCAAACCCATGAGGATCCTTTTGCCTTAACCTCCCAATTGCTGGGAGTACAGGTGTGTAACACCAGGCCAGAATAAATGATTCTTAAAACACAAAGACAGCTTGAACTGTGATGTGCAAAATAAAGATTCAGATGAACATCTATATATTTAAAAGAAATTAGTTATGGGTCACTGCATCTCATTTATTTGCACAATAAATAAATGTGGGCTAAGTATTTGGGAGAGAAACTAAGGTAGAGAAATTAAACTATTTCAGAGTTTAAAATATATATATATATCAATATCCAGTCCAGTGTTCTGGCAAACAACCTGGAACTGCATTTCTAAAAAAGGTGAAATAATGGACACGAACATCAGCTTCACAGTTTAGAAATCTATTCCATTAATATGGCTCAACCCGTGGTTGGAAGTTACTGGGAGGTCAGGAACAATAATTTAGAACCGAGACCTTTTAGAGAAAGCAGAGGCAGCCAAGCTACAGAGATAATACTTCTGAGAAAGTTACAAGCCATGTGACAACAAATAAAAGCAGCCGCTGCCCACAAGACTCCACCGAGGTACACCTCTCTGGTATAAACTGAGACGCATGCTCAACAGCAAAGCTTTTCAAACTGCAATTCTATTCGTTGGCGCATCTAGAATATAATATATTCAATGAAAAACACAAGACCCCAAAACTCCAATACTGCATTTATTCAAACCGACTTTCTTCCAGGACCACAGTGATCCTCCCAAAACAGTAATTTAAGAGAATTACTTCATTTTGATTATTCCATTAATATGGCCCAAGAACTTGCTTCACAACCACCTACCCTCTGAAAGGGAACCACATTTGGAAAAACAGGAGAGCAAAAATAAGGCCACCTGCCTAAAGTCAACTACAAATCAGAGGGCATCAAGAATGGAATGAAAATTCTTCTTAAGCATTTTCTTAGTCGCTAGTTCAAAGAGAAAGCCGCTGCTCTGACCGCGGCCTTACAACACGCCTTTCCAGCACAGGAAAATACAGTGGTCAGGCCAGTAATCCCAGCAGCTGGAAAAGTGAGGCAAGAGGCAGGACTGGTGGAAGAAGAGAAAAAAGAAAATCTTACTTCCAGAGAGGTGAAGGAAGTGACACTGGATAAGATGGGGAATATTTACGCGCTCTTCTAGGTGTTTAGGGGTCGGCGATAAACAAGACCAACAGAGCAAAGAAAAACATAGAAACAGAGCATGTTAAGAGGGCTATGACAGTGAAGACACCTCCTCTAGCTGAAGTGCAGGAAGGTGGGGACGTGGTTCTAGCTGTGGGGTCGCATAGCCTCCGATCTGAATCCTCACTCCACTACAGGGCTACCGAGGCACTGGCCTTCAAAGTCATCTTGTAATCGAAGGCGCCTCTTGGGAGTCGTGAGGACTGAATGAGAAACAGCCTGGAAAGTGCTTCTCCGGGATACGGCGCTGGTGAGCGCTCCCGGAGAGCGAGGTCTTTTCAATAATTCATCTTTAAGTCCCTAAAGCAGCGAACTGTGCTTGGAGTCGCTGGGATGATGCGGGCAAGTCGTCCCACTGAAAGCATGCATGGGAAAGGAAAAGGAGGGAAGCGCGGAGGGCAAACACTGCAAGGACAGGAGCGGGTTTCACAGCCCCGGAGTGGAGCCGGAGCTTGGGAGACCACCGGTCGCCCGGCGGAGCGCGGAGAGACTGCAGGGTGGCGGGGGGAGGGGACAGGTCGGCGAGGAGGTAGGTGCTGGTGAGGCGTAAGGAGGATAAGACGGGAGGAGGGAGGTCAAGGGACCCGTGTGATCAGCCCAGAGGCGAGCGCTGAGGGAGGGAACAGCAGCAGCCCCCCGGGACAAGTGCGCTCAGAGCTCCACGCGCGGACCGTTTGGACGTAACCGCCTCGCGTCTCGGCACCCGTATCCTCGGTCAGGGCTCTTCCAGCCACTGCCGCGACATCTCTCTCCCCACTCCCTCCAGGCCCCGACTCAGCTTGAAATCCACGTCTTCCTGCCACCCCAGACAACTCGGCCCGCTCCGCACCTCACACAGAACCTGCCGGCGTCCGCCGCCATCTTCACGCGCGCGCGCGCACCTTGGCCCCGCCCCCACATGTCATGTTCACGTGACTGCCCGGCGGTGGACTGCGGTCTGCGGGCGTGGCTTCTGGTCACGTGACGGCAACGCGGAGCCGGGCTAAGATGGCGCTGCCCAGGAAGGTGAGGCTTCTGCAGTAGGCGCGGTGAAGAGGTGGTGTGAAGAGCGCGGAGGAGTGGCGACGCCTGCGCTGTCGGTTGCAGGCAGTTGGAGGGGTGACGGCGCCAGTCTACAAGCCGCAGTGAATGAACTGCAGCGGGGCTTCCTTTTCGAAGCTGGAGAAGGTTGCCGGTCCGGTCCGCTTGGCGGGGTGAGGGGCTCCGAGCCCGAGGCGTCCCTAGCCACCCGGCTTTCTCAGAGCTTCAGGCCTAAAGATATGACCCGAGAGTGTCCAGCCCCAGCTCCCGGGGCACCGCCGAGCGGGCCGGTCCTGGCCGAAGCTGCTGTGGTGTTCGCAGTGGTGCTGAGTATCCACGCCGCCGTGTGGGACCGCTACTCATGGTGCGCTGTGGCCCTCGCAGTGCAGGCCTTCTACGTTCAGTACAAGTGGGACCGGCTGCTGCAGCAGGGCAACGCTGTCTTCCAGTTCCGGATGTCCGCAAACAGCGGCCTGCTGCCTGCCTCCATGGTCATGCCTTTGCTCGGTCTGGTCATGAAGGAGCGCTGCCAGGCTGCAGGGAACCGACACTTCGAACGCTTTGGCGTCGTGGTGGCAGCCACTGGCATGGCAGTGGCCCTCTTTTCCTCGGTATTGGCGCTGGGCATCACTCGCCCGATGCCCACCAACACCTGTGCCATCTCAGGTTTGGCCGGAGGTGTCATCATTTATATCATGAAGCACTCACTTGGCGTGGGTGAGGTGATCGAAGTCCTGGAGGTCTTGCTGATCTTTGTTTATCTCAACATGATCCTGCTGTACCTGCTGCCCCGCTGTTTCACTCCTGGAGAAGCTCTGCTGGTGTTAGGTGGCATCAGTTTTGTCCTCAACCAGCTCATCAAGCGTTCTCTGACTGTGGTAGAAAGCCAGGAGGACCCCGTGGACTTCTTCCTGCTGGTGGTGGTGGTGGGGATGGTGCTCATGGGTGTCTTCTTCAGCACCCTGTTTGTCTTCATGGACTCAGGAACCTGGGCCTCTTCCATCTTCTTCCACCTCATGACCTGTGTGCTGGGCCTTGGGGTTGTCCTGCCCTGGCTCCACTGGCTCATCCACCGGAATCCCCTGGTCTGGCTGCTTCAGTTCCTCTTCCGGACGGAAACTCGAGTCTACCTCCTCATCTATTGGTCTCTACTGGCCATGTTGGCCTGCTTGGTGGTGCTCTATCAGAATGCCAAGCGGTCATCTTCTGAATCTAAAAAGCATCAAGCCCCTGCCATCACCCGAAAGTATTTCCATTTCATTGTGGTAGCCACTTACATCCCAGGAATTATGTTTGATCGGCCACTGCTCTATGTGGCTGCCACAGTATGCCTGGCAGTCTTCATCTTCCTGGAGTATGTGCGCTACTTTCGCATCAAGCCCTTGGGCCACACTCTGCGGAGCCTTCTGTCTCTCTTCCTGGATGAGCGAGACAGTGGGCCTCTCATCCTGACACACATCTACCTGCTCCTGGGCATGTCTCTTCCCATTTGGCTGATCCCTAGACCCTGCACCCAGAAGGGCAGCCTGGGGGGAGCAAGGGCCCTAGTGCCCTATGCCGGGGTCTTGGCCGTGGGTGTGGGCGATACTGTGGCCTCCATCTTTGGCAGCACCATGGGGGAGATCCGGTGGCCTGGAACCAAGAAGACTTTTGAGGGGACCATGACGTCTATATTTGCACAGATCATTTCTGTAGCTCTGATTTTGATCTTTGACAGTGGAGTGGACCTCAACTACAGCTATGCCTGGCTTTTGGGGTCCATTAGCACCGTGTCCCTCCTAGAAGCATACACTACGCAGATAGACAACCTCCTTCTGCCTCTCTACCTCCTGATACTGCTGATGGCCTAGCTCCTGTGCAACAGCAGTGAGGGAGGAGACAGGAACGCGGGGAGGATGAATGGAACCCTGAGGCAGCTGGACATTTGAAGAGAGTTGAAGGGTGAAAAATGGGTTTGGTTTTCAGATGACTCAGACTGGAAATAAAGAAGGCAAAGCTCTTCAGATTTTAGTTTTGTTGGTATTTATGAAGCAGAAAGTACAACTACTTAGAGAACATGGCTGTGCCTTAGAGCCCCCTTCTCTTGAAGTTTTGGGGAGGGGGTTGGAGCCAGAGCATAATGGTTACTCTTCACATTCTGGCCGTAATTCTTGGCCACATTAGTCCTAACCAAGTGACTGTAACTGAGGCGCTTTAACCAGTCCAAGCCTCAGTTGTCCTATCTATAAGATAGCACAGCCTGACCTGGTGTGACATAACCAGCCTGTGGCCCACCCGTGCCAAGCCTCCAGTAAGAAAAACTCGCTGTTGCCAAAACAGGACCTGATCTGAGCAAAAGGCCAGGCGAGACAAGGGGTTTGGTGGGTTGTGCTTGGAAACCAGTATGACCTTTATTCCAGGCTTGGCTTAGAGGAGGACTCTGGAAAGTGCCCTGGTCACTTAGGCTAGGAAGGGCCAGTAGAGCTCAGACGGGGCTGAGGCCCTGTTCAGCCGGCCTCACCCTGCCTCCAGTGTTGATGACAGTGCTGATGGCGAAGGAATGACCGAAGAGCTCTGGCTTCTTGTCAAGGGTCCCTCCTTAAGAGCCTTTCATGTCCAGTGGTGTCCAGGGTTTGTCTCCCAACCAAGCCTCAGACAGATAAGTGGCACTCCAGACCAGTCCACTAGGGGGCGCGTGCCCATCCCTGCTCTGGTTCTGAGCCTTCCCCACAGCAGCCCCCAGGGCCTGCACCCTGCTGCAGCAGAAGAAGACCTGAGGTGAACAGATGAACCTTTGGTATCATTGAAAAGAAATCCCGCAGGATCCCTGAAGCCAGACCCAGTTTTCACCCAGCCTGTCAGGAATGGCAGAGAACTTCGACCCAACAAGGCCAAAAGCCAGAAACAGCTCTAGGGAGCAGGAATCACTGCCAGGTCTCCAGAGATACACATCTCTTTAGGGCTTGGGGAGACATAAGCCTTTTGCCCCACACTTCCAGAAACGGCCAGCTTTTGGAGAAACAGCACTTACTGGTTATGACCCCCATCTTTCCCACCCCTGACTCCCTGAAGGTGCTTGGCAAAGGGCTCTCTGCTCTGGGCCTTACAGAGGGTAGAGGATAAGCCAGGGGTGCCAGCACCATGGTCCTAGAGCCCAGTAGGTAAGAGAGGAATGAGGACAGGGAAGTGACTGGCTCTCCAGCCAGTAGTCACCATGCTAGAGTAGGCCCGGGTCATTAGTTGCCAGTTTCCTAGGTTATTATATGAAATCTCTCAATTAAAAAACATTTTGCTACGTGTGGTGACAGAAGCCTATAATCCGAACACTTGGGAGGCTAAGGCAGAAGGATCACGTGAGTTCAGTGAGTTTGAAGCCAGTCTGAACAACATAGTGAGACTCTAAAAATCAAGGCTAAGTAAACTTTTTGGGGGGATGTGATATATAATCCCTGATGATCCTAGCACTTGAGAGGTTGAAGAATTATGCTTGACCCCAGTCTGAACAACTTGATGAGACCTTATCTCAAGGGTAGGGATATAGCTCAGTGCGAAGCCTCTGAGCTCAATCCCTAGTACTGGAAATGGAAAAAAAGAAAAAACTAAAAAAAAAAAAAAAAAAAAAAAAAAAAAAAAAAAAAAAAAAAAAAAAAAAAAAAAAAAAAAAAAAAAAAAAAAAAAAAAAAAAAAAAAAAAGAAAAGAAAAGTCTATTTAAAAAGGTAAAAAAAAAGAAAAGAAAAAACTTTTTCTGGGGATTAAACCCTAGGCCCCATATGTAAGGCAAGCACTTTACTGCTGAGCTACACCCTCACGCTCAAAAGTTGTTTTTGTAGCATCAAGGCCATGATCAAACACCTTCAGTCTGCAATCAGCCAGTAAAAATCCAGCTTGTGACCTCTGGGTCAAAGCCTGTCTCAACAGGTTTAGAGTTTGGTAGCCAGTCCAGATCTGGGTGTCTGGTGGGTGCCTAACCCACATGTCTGAGGAGGAACAGGTCTCTGGAGGTCCCCATTTGGCCCATTGGGACCCTTTAGAGAAGGGAGGACCTATGACCTGAGACCTGAGAGCAAGCTGGTCAAGCTGATTGCAGAGAGAATACCAGACCAGAACTCGGGACAGTTCCTACCCTGGGGCCACTGTCCCCACCCCAGCAGAGTAAGATAAGCTCAGACGGGCTGGGGCAGGTCTCTAGCTGGTTTCCTTGGTTCTGTCCCTTTGACCACAGGACAGATAGGAGGACCTGCCTCTGCAAGTGGGGATTCAGCACAGCCACGCACAATGGATGCTGGGTAAAAGCTACTCAGAGCTATTAAAGGCATGCAACCTAAGGCCAGGCATGGTGGCACATGCCTGTGACCCCAGCACTTAGGAGGCTGAGGCAGAAGGAACTTGTATATTCAAGGCCAGCCTGGGCTACGTTTAGAGACCCTCTAAAAAAAAAAAGCATGGAAATTAAGCTAGGCTGGGGGGTGGGGAGGATTCCCACCAGCTGTCATCTGGAGAGCAGGTCTACTTGGCACAGAAGATCCAAAGTAGGGGCTGGGGAGATGGCTCAGTGGTATAAGTGCTTCTTTTTTTTTCCCTGGCAAGCACAAGGGTCTGAGTTCAATCCCTGGTTCTGGGAAAAAAAAAAAAGAGACAAGCCTAAGAAGATCCAAGGCGAAGCTGCCTTCTGAAATCCCTTTTATTGTCTTACAGTGTTCTCATCAGAGGTCTAAGGGAGAAGCAGCCTGAACCTGCTCAGGGCCTCAAACCCCTCCAGGGAACAGTTGTTCGGGGACATGGGGTGGTAGAGAGACAGATCTCAGGGAGCCTAGTCGCCTTCTGTCTGTAAGGCTGAGGGGCACAGACACTGGCACAGGGAGGTGCAGTGGGAGAGACAACTGTCGCTTCCACAGCCAGTGGGTAGAGCAAGGCCCTGGGCTCGGGACGACCTGGCCCTGCACAGGCCTTTAGGTGTACAGTGGTGGGAAGGGCAGCTCCTCTGTTGGCTGGAGCCTGCAAAGAATAGAGGAGGAGACCTTGAGGAGCCAGGGCCACTGCTACCAGCAGCTTCTCAAGGGACATGCACACAGGCCACCTACCAGTTCTGTGGGCTCCAGACAGTGCCCTCGGCCTCCATGAGGTGGACCGTGTAGGCCTGACGCGAGTGGTCCGAGAGGTTCTGAGCACTCTTGTGCACCACTCCCCCGTGGATCAGGACCAGGGCACCTGGCAGGAGGACACCAGCCCTGTGGTTCCCCCTCCTGGGGCACAAAGGGATGTGGTCCTCCTCCCTAGCGCAGTTTACCCGACCTCATCCCTGTCCCTGAAAGCTTGGGACATGCAAACCTAAAGTATGCTGTGCACACACCGGGCCCCTGTGATGAGGGTCCCTATGCTGTGGCCCTCCAATATGGGCAAGGTCCACCAGCAGCTCTACTGAGCTGGACCTCCAGGGCCCCTTTTCCATTCAAAGAAGGGGTGCTCTTAGCCAGTAGCGGTGCAGTCCTTGCTGCAGGTGCCGGGCTGATTCCATGTACCTAAGCACGCTTCAGAATCATGTTGCTGCCTTCCTCACTTTACATGTGGGAAAGCGGAGGCTCGGAGACATTGTACCATTCACTCCAAGAAGCATCCTGTAAGTAGCCATGTCTGGATTCTCGCCTGATCGGGACAGCCTGTTGGTAACCGCCTGCTTTCCGAATTAGGGACCTGGCCACCCTTGCTTCTCCCACGTGTGACTTGGTGTATGGAGGGTGACCCTGAGGGAGCCTCTGAGTTGCTAGTGGTGGAACCCACAGTCCCCCTGTGCATGACAAATGGCTACCGTGCCCCTCCTACCTCTGCTCACCGGTGCGGGCACAAAGAGACTGTCGTCCCGGTCTGGCTCTGAGCCCAGGTAGCTGGTGCCATCAGGGCCCCGGATGAACCTCCTTGCCACTCCTCCTGTGGGAGGTGGAGAAGGAACTTAAGCTCTAGCTCCCACCCAGGAGCCCAGGGGAGATGGGAAAGGCAGGGGTCCTCACCAGTGTGGGAGCCAGGGATGAACCAGAGACAGCTATTCTCCAGCGTGGCATCCTCCAGCGCAATCCATATGCCTACCACGCGGCCCAGAGGCTCAGTGTACAGGAAGGTGGCATCTTGGTGTGGGGCGACTACAGCAGGGGAAGCGGGGTAAGGAGTCAGCCTTCCTCCTGGCCTCTCCCCACCCTACCCTGTTCCCTCAGAGCCTGCCAGGCTAGCCTTCCCAAAATCAGAATTTTGTTTTGTTTTCATTTTTTATGTTTGTATTTTAGAGAAGAGTCTACAGGGTGTTCAGGGTCTCATTGCTAGTTAGACTCAGTCATCCACCTTACAAGCCTCCCAAGAACTAGGATTACAGATGCGAACCACCACATCCAGTCTTGCTTTTATTTTTTAAGGCAAGGTTCTCATTATGTAATTCAGGCTGGCCTCAAACTCCAGGAGATCCTCCTGCCTCAGGCTCCCAAGTACCAGGGACCACAAGTATGCACTACCATGCCCAAATCTTCACTGTGTCTTATCTTCTTTTTTTATGTATTTGGTACAAGGTCTTCAGGGTCTCACTACATAGATCGGACTCATAGTGATTCTCCTTTTTTCAGCCTCCCAAGTGCTGGGATTACAGGTGCATACCACCACCCCAGTCTTAATTGCTGTCTCAGCACACCCTAGGGGCAGGGCCAGCACAGCACACCAGGGGCAGGGCCAGCACAGCACACCAGCGATCAAACCCCAGCCACTGCATTCTGCCTAAGCAGGTCCTTTAGTCTGCTGAGCTATCTGGCCAGCCCTCACTGTGTGTTTTCTAGATGCCAAACTTTGAAAATTTGGATGGTGTCCAGAACAGGATGGCCAATGGCAGGTGCCTTAAAGGACTAGGGAGAGGACAGGCTGAAGGACCTGGAGTGCTGGCGGTGGCAGAGCACACTCAGGTGTGGGCTCCCTTCTGGGCCTGCCCTCCCTCAGGGGCAGGGGTGCTCACAAGGAGAAGCCTGGGCTCCTAGGAGAAAGGAAGGACTGCCAGTGGGGAGGTTGGTGAGCTCCCTGCTGCCAGCTGTCCCCCCAGAAGTCTAGAAGGGGAGTCTGCATCCGAGCTGGGCCTGGGCCATGGACTGGATCAGCAAATGCGTACCAACTTAATCTGCCAGGGAGCTTGTAAAAAATAGTTTTCCAAGCCAGACATGAAAAACAAAAAAGGGCCAGCCAAATAGCTCAGGGGATTAAAGGGCCTGCAAGCAGGCACAGGGGCTGGGGTTCAATCCTGGGCCTGCTGTGCTTTCCCCACCCCAGGGGTGAGCTGAGACAGCAATTGAGACTGGCTGTGGTGACGCATGCCTATAATCCCAGCTCTTGGGAGGCTGTAAACAGGCCGATCACTATAGTCCAATCTAGTAGTGAGACACTGAATACCCTGTAGACCCTTCCCTAAAATACAAAAAAAAAATGTTTTTCCAGGGCTGGCCAGACAGCTCAGTGGATTAAAGTGTCTGCAGCTGCCGGGCGTGGTGGCACATGCCTGTAATCCCAGCACTTGGGAGGCTGAGGCAGGAAGATTGTTGTGAGTTCAAGACCAGCTTGAGCTACAAAGTGAGCTTAAGGCCAGCCTGAACTGCATAGTGAGACCCTGTCTTAAAAATACATAAAAAAATAATAATAATAATAAAAATTAAAAAAATAAAGTGTCTGCAGGGCCTGGGGTTCAATCCCCATGCTTTGCCAGCCCTGCTACCGGGCGTGCTGAGATGGAAATTGAGACAGCATGGTGGCTGAGCATGGTGGTGTGCACCTATAATCCCAGTGCGTGGGAGTCTGAAAAACAGTAGGATCACTAGGAGTCCAATCTGTGTAATGAGACCCTATAGATCCTGTACTAAATACATTTAAAACAAAATTTTTCCCCAGATCTCCTAGCCTAAGATCTGAGTGCCTCAGACTCTATTTTAAATGAAAGCTTCCTTCCAGGGCATGGTGGTGCATGCCTGTAATCCCAGCACTCAGGAGGCTGAGGCAGGAGGATGCTGCAAGTTTTAAGACCACCCTGAACTGCATGGTGAAACCCTGTCTCAAAAAGACAAAAAGTTAGGGCTTCTTATTAAATTCCAGGGCCACTGTGCCAAGGGCTCAAGGGTTTATCCACCCTGGGGCTCCACTCTCCTACCCGCTGCTGGCTCTGGGCTCACCTTCGCCCCCAATGTGGGGTTGCTGAAAGAGAGGGGAAGAAGCTGGTGAGGGCAGGGCTGAGCAGGCAGGAGCTCCAACCCACTTCGGACCCTCTCGTGTCCGCACCCAGCCCTGAATGCCTACTGGTGCCAGGATAGGGACAGAGCTGCCTGCCAGCAAGCCGCAGTCTCTGGCACAGAACAGAATTTGTCAAGGGCATGATGGGCCAGAGGGGGAGCATTGGGATCCCTCCCAGTCAGTGCTGGGTCCCGCTCTTCCCACGGGGTCTCAGAGGCTTCTTAGAGGAAGTGGCCCTGAGCTGGGCCAAGAGACCTGAGTGTAGAGCATGTTAGTAGGAAATCCTGGGAACCCCCTCTCCTACCACCGTATGTGTATGTGTGTGTGTGTGTTAGGATCAAACCCAGGATGTGCTACCACTGAGCTACACCACAGCTGTTTTCAGCTTTATCTTGAGACAGAGTCTTGCCATGATGTCCAGGCTGGCCTTGAACTTATGATCCTCAGCCCAGCTCCTACCACAAAATTTTAATTAAGCACCAACTAAGTGCCAGGCACCCTAGCCAGGGACCAACTTTACGTGTTCTTTCACCAACTTCATAATCCTAGCCCATTTGGTTCATTATACAAAGGGGCTTTTGTTTTTTGTTTTGTTTCATTGAGAGAGGGTCTCTTCATGTAGTTCAGGCTGATCTTGAACTCACTTTGTGTACAGGCTGCCCTCGAACTCATGGTGATCCTCCTGCCTCAGCCTCCCAAGTGCTGGGGTTACAGGCATGCACCACCATGCCTAGCCTCACTCAAAAGGGCTTTGTATGAGTGAGCTACCTGCCCATTTCACAGAGAATGAGCTGAGGCCCATGCAGGACCTGGAACTCACCTTGAAGATGTACATGCTCTGTACCACCACAGGCTTCTGCAGGCCCAGACTCCTGGCCAGGGCCTGGAAGGAAGCAGAGAGGATGCTGCCAGCCTGGCCATGTGCACATGGGGGCCCCTCCCGCCTTGGCCCCCTCCCACCCAGTTCCACTGACCTGCATCTTGGGGGAGTGCGTGACACTCTTGAAGACAGGGTCATGGGCATGCAGAGCTGTGGGACAGAGGGGTCACAGGCGAGTCCCAGACCCACATGTGTCTCCACACCCTTGGCACCAGACTAAGGGTCTCGCTTATTTTGGGTGCAGTAGCTTTGTTTTGTTGTTATTGTTTTTAGTACAGGAATCAAGCTCAGGGCCTTGGGTTTGCTAAGCAGGTGCTGAGCTGTATCCCCAGCCCTACAGCCTTTTCATGATATGAACTGAGTTTGAAAATAAGCAGTCTAAGTACTGTGCCTGCCCTGCCCCAGGGGCACGCTGAGATGGCAA
>PVKA01013201.1:17855-40304 GCA_004027165.1 Ctenomys sociabilis
AAAGAGAGAGAGAGAGAGAGAGAGAGAGAGAGAGAGAGAGAGAGAGAGAGAAAGAGAGAAAAAAAGAAAGAGAAAGAAAGAAAGAAAGAAAGAAAGAAAGAAAGAAAGAAAGAAAGAAAGAAAGAAGAAAAAACAGTCTAATGGGCCAGAGTGATAGTTCAGTGGCTTAATCACCTGCCTGGCAAGTGCAAGGGCCTAAATTCAATCCCTGGTTCTGAAAAAAAAAAAAAAATTGGCCAGGGGGATAGCTCAGTAAAATAAGCACTTACCTGACGAGCATAAGGTCCCGAGTTCAATCCCCCATACCACCAAAAAAAAAAGAAAAGAAGCAGTCTATAAGCCAAGCGTGGTGGACGCCTGTACTCATGAAGGCTGAGGCAGGAGGATCATTGTGAATTTGAGGCCAGCCTGGGCTACATAGTGAGTTCAAGCCAGATCCTGAACTCTCTGGATCTCAAGTTCCCACCTTCTGTCTGGCATCCCCCACCTCTGCTCACCGTGGCCAATTTTGTTGATGGATTTCTCCGGAGGAACCAAGAATTCTCCTGCAGTACAAAGAACAGGCAAAGATAGAAGCCCTGGAGTCCAGCATCTCTCAGACAGCAGACCTGGTGTCTGTCCGGCCCAGAGAGCAGACACACAGATCTAGGCCAAGCCCCTGTAGCCGCTCCCAACCCACTCAGGGCCCTGTGCCAAACCTTTCTCATCAAAAACGTCTTTCTCGAAGAAGAAGCGAATCTTGTCCCCACTGTTCAGGAAGTAGTCGGAGACACACTGTGGACAAGACAGGGAAGGCCTGAGGCAGCACCCTGGGGGCCAGAGCAAAGGAGGGAAGGGGCCAGACGCTGGCCCTCAGAGGGCTAGGGACAGCCTTCCTGGGCCTACCAGGGAGGCCTGAGACACAGAAGCCTGAAGCACTGCCCGAGCTTCGAACACAGAACACAGGAGTGCTTGCAAATCACTTGTTACACCTGCACCTCAGCTTACAGAGGGTTACAGCCAGGTAAATGCAGCCTCATGGCTTCACCTTGCCTACCTTAACCACGCCCAGGACACTTCCATCAGCTGCATGTTATTTCAGGCCTTTTTTTTTTTTAAGGGAGGAAAGGTTTATTTAGGTCACAGTTTGTGGAGGTTTCAGTCCATACCTGGCTGGCTCCAAGGCAGAGTGGCACATGGCAGAGGCAGCAGCTCATGGTGGAAGAAAACAGTAAAAGCAACAGAAGAAAAAAGGGAGCAGCAGGACCCATGGAGATGGCTCAGTGGAATAAGTCCTTCCCTGGCGAGCACAAGGGCCTGGGTTCAATACCTGGTTCCGCCAAAAATAAAAAATAAAAAAAGCACCAGAGAAAACTGTTTTGTTTTTTCAAGACAAGGTCTCACTGTGTAGCCCAGGGTGGCCTTGAACTCACTGTTGTGTGTGGCCCAGTGAATTCCCCAGGAACTCGGAAGCATCCTTCTGTTTCAGCCTCCCCTGTGCTAGGATAATAGGTATGTGCCACACACCTGGCAGCAAGACCCCATCCAAAACCAAAAATAAATTAGAGCTGGGGAACGTCATTAGTTCAGTGGTAGAGCCCTTCCCAGGAAGCACCTGGTTCTGTTTCAGTCCTCATCTTTTTCTCTCTCTGTCTCTGTCTCTCTCGTCTCCCCTCTCCCTCTTCTTCCTCCGCCCCTCCCCTCCCCTCCCCTCTGTCTCTGTCTGTCTGTCTGTCTGTCTGTCTGTCTGTCTGTCTCTCTCTCTCTCTCTCTCTCTCTCTCACACACACACACACACACACACACACACACACACACACACACACACGCCAAAGTGCAGTTTCTGCTCGATGTGCTTCCCTTGTAGGGCATCAGAAAGCAGGAGAATCTAGGCTGAACTGTCGTTGCCAGGCCTGTGCACACCCTTCCTGCTCCTGCCCTCGAACCCTGAGCATTCACAGAAGGCAGCTTGGAGGGCACAGAGCTCAGCCCCTTGCTCCTTGGCGCCCCTGAAGGACCAACTGTCCCTGGCCATGGGACCACCTGGACCTCCTTAGCTGGGAAGGCAGCAGCGACTGGAGACCTGGATCCCATCCTCTCAAGACTCCCCATCATTCCCTGGACTCAGGGCCCCTGTGATTCCCATGGCGCCCACCAGATGGCAGGAGCTCCTCGAGACAGTGACTGTGCCCCGGGGGCCACCAGGTCCAGAGCTGGCTCAGACTTTGCAGGGGACAGGGCAGGAAATGAACCTACCCTTCCAGAACAGCACCAAGCCCCAGAAAGTGACCAGGGGCCACTCCATTTTTCTTTTTGAGACAGAGTCTGGCTAGGTGGCCCGGGCTGGCCTTGAACTTGCCTTCTGAATGCTGGCTTGGCAAGGGGTTAACGGAGGCCCATCAGAATCCCAGGGCCATTCTGAGATGCTGGCCGTGGAGAGGGTGCTGTGGCTGGACAGCCTGAAGCAGCACAGGGGAGCGTGGAACACCAGCTGGAATCAGAGCTAGGTTTGAATCCAGCCTCTGTCAGTTACTGTGCAGCCCAGAGAAGCACTCTGAGCTTCACCTTTCCCAACTTTCAGTGGGATGGAGATAGTATGGCGCAGAGGGAAGGGGGCAAGCGAAGCGCATGGGCCTGTGCCTAGCCCCAGACAGCTGGCCAAGCCCTCATCAGAAGCGGCCTCAGCCTTGAGGCCTCCCTGCAGCACCCCTCCCCCCTGGCCAGCACTCACCTGGGCACGAAGCTGCTCCTCCTTATGGGTGGTGAACACCGTGCGACAGTGCTCGGGGACGTCCATCTTGGCCACGAGCATGGCCGTCCTCTGCTGCAGGGCCGCACACTCCTCTGGAGACAGGAACCCTTCCAGCACCAGGAACCCATCATCCTGAAACTGGCGGGAGCGAGGCTCAGCTGGCTGCCCTCTGCCCACGGACACGCCTGATCACCCGCCTGTGTGTGTGCACATGTGTGTGCATGTGTGTTGGCTGACACAAGGTCTCCTATGTAGCCAGGCTGGCTGAACTTATGGTGCGCCTGCTGCCTCAGGCCCCTGGGTGCTGGGATCACAGGGCGCTCCACCACGCCCGGTTTATCCCTCCTGTTTAACCCCTGCCCTACACCTAAAGCTGCATAAGGGTGGAGGCAGGTGTCCTGTGTATGCTTTCCTGTGCCTGCCACATGCTGTCTGGTGTCCTGAGAGAAGCAATCTGTATCTGCTGCTTGGGACTTAGGAGAAAAGGAAGGGCAAGTCGCCCTGGCACATGCTTCCTGGGCAGGAAATACAACCCTGTTCCTATTCCAGCCTTACAAACTGAGCACTCACCTGGTGCGAGCTATGGTTATCACCTTGGAGCTGAGGAAACCAGCGGTGGCACCCCAGGGCTCGCCCCAAGGCATAGGTCACAGCTGGGGGAGGGGGGTTGGCAGCTTCAAGAGCCAAGGGCAGATGGGGAGGAAGCAGGTCTCAGGGTGGCAGCCAGGAGGCAGTGACAGGATTCTGGGTGGTGGCGCACAACTGTCATCCCAGCACTTGGGAGGCTGAGGCAGGAGGACTGCCCTGAGTATGAGGCCAGTCTGGGCTAGAGTGAGACCCTGTCTCAAAAATAAATAAATAAATTAATAATAATAAAAGATTTAAAAAAAAAAAGGGGGGGGACCACAGGATACTGGGAAGTGCAGAGATGAGGAAGAGCCCTGCAGACCGAGGGTCCGGATGTGTACAGCCACAGAGCATGAGAGGAACAGGAAGAACTGGGAAGGGACAGAGGCCAGGATGTGGGTGGAGGCAGGAGTGTGGCAGAGGCGGAGCCAGCATCAGGGGGCGTCTCAGGGGGCGTCGGATGCCAGGCTCCGATTTGGCTCCGGTCCTCTCCTGTGACTGTGACTGGAGGAGAGAGGACTGCTGGGAGCGCAGCAGGATGGAGTCAGCACCAGCAGACTTGGAAGTCCCATCCAGATTACCACATGGATGGGAGCTGAGCCGTACACGCACACTGCACAACCTTGCCCACAGCGCGCTGCCTGGTGCCACCCGGTCCCAGCCCCTGACACAGGCAGCAACATGCTGGATGCTGGAGTTCAGGCCTAGTGATGCACACCTGTACTCTTAGTACTGAGAAGGCTGGGACAGGAGGATTGCTATGAGTTCCAGGCCAACCTGGACTATCAGGTGAGATCCTGTCTCAAAAAAACAAAACAACAACAACAACAAAAGTCTTCTTCTGCACTGCCTGTGGAGGTGTCAGCCATCTCCTACTCGGCACCATGGCAGCCCTCAGACTCCCTGTGAAGCCCAAGATCGTCAAAAAGAGGACAGACCAATATGTCAAAATTAAGCACAACTGATGGAAACCCAGAGGCACTGACAACAGGGTGCGGAGGAGGTTCAACGAAGGTTATGGAAGTAACAAGAAGACCAGGCACATCTGGCCCCGCGGCTTCCGGACGTTCCTGGTGCACAACGTGCGGGAGCTGGAGGTGCTGCTGACGTGCAACAAGTCTTACTGCGCAGAGCTTGCTCACTGCATCTCCTCTAAGAACCACAAGGCCAGCGGGGAGATGGCTCGGTGGGATAAGCGCTTCTCTGGCAAGCACAAGGGCCTGAGTTGAAACCCCGGTTGTGCAAAAAAAAAAAAAAAAAAAGATAAGGCAATGGAGAAGCCAAGGTGCCTGTGTCAGCGGTGGATTTGGAGACTCACTCAATGACGTGCTCTTTCTCTGTCTGGAATGCACACAGCTCCTAACACTGGTGACCCAGCCCGGTGCTAGAACACACCCTCCACATGTGTGCGGCCCTTGTTTGGCACCGCAGAGCACAACCACATAACTGCAGAAGCCATGGAGACAATCTACTGTGACATGGGGAAATGCTGGCTCCCCGGGCAAGGGAGATGATGGCTCAGTGGAATAAGTGCTTCACTGGCAAGTGTAGGCCTGAGTTCAATCCCTGGTTTCACAAAACAAACAAACAAAAAAAAAGAAATGCTGACTCCACAGGAATAGAGGCAGAGCATTTTCCAAAGGGCAGTGCTTCCCATTTCCCTGTGTTAGGGTTTTTGTCTGTTTTATTCTTTTAAGATTTTTGGGGATCAAACCCAGGAACTTTGCACTGAGCTACATTCCCAACTTTTTTTCTTTTCTTTTCTTTCTTTTTTTGAGACAGCGGATTGCTAAGTGACCCAGGCTGAGCTTAAACTTTCGATCCCCCTACCTCAGCCTCCCAAGAGAACTGGGATCAGTGTGTAACACCACATACCCAACAAGCCTTTCTTATCTGGACCTGCAATCCGCCAGAGGGTTAGTTCCCTGCGGCCACTCTCCTTCCCCAGGCTTCCTGGCCAGGGTTAGTCTTAAAGCATTATCCTGGCTTCAGTGGTACACACACACACACACACACACACACACACACACACACACGTGCTCGTGCAACCTCCAGTTCCCAGCATCCCACGTGTACTGTGACCAGGACACCTGCCGGGGGCTGGGTGTGCAGAAGTGAAGGCCTGCAGCTGCGAACCCTGAAAGGCTGGTTTCCTCTTCTGTGAAATGACAAGGTATGTTGAGTTCACGGAGAACTCCCACATGCTAGTCGCCCCTTCCAGGTACCACCCCATAGGGCCCTACCTTCTGGAGCTGCGATGGGCTCAGGCAGGCCATGGGGACCTTGGGCAGTGGCAGGCTGGGGTCAGGATGCAGTGGAGAAAGTTCTGGAGGGGAGGGGCCTGAACCCGGAAGTCTCAGGAGCACTTAACCCTCCTGGGCCTGGCAGGGACCTGGTAGGACTCCACCCCCAAGCTCAGCCTCTCCTCAGGTCTAGCCCCATCTGTGGCCCGGGATTTGGGCCAGGCCTCTGCCCTGGTGTCCCCAGCTAATCCAGGATTAGCTCTCCCCAGGCTCCTTCGTGGTATTTAATGACTTCCTCGGGTTTCTTTCTAGAAACCACTCCTGGCTGGCAGCTTACCAGATGCTCAGAAATCATGTTCCAGGGGTACCAGAAAAGACAGTGGTCTCAGCTCAGGGCCACCACCATCTGAGAGAGAACCATGATAGTGTTCCCAGCTGTTCTGTCCTTCATTGAGCCACCAGCAAATTCTGAGGCCCTGTGGCAGGCGGGGCCAGGGACAGTGCCACCCCCTCTGCTTGCCCTTCTCTGGGCCTCAAGGGAAGAAAACAAGGTTTAGGAAGTCCCTAAGACAAAAGGTGTCCACATCCAGCTGTTGAGAAGGGGCCTAGGAGGATGGTCACAGGTCCTCAGGCAGTCCTGGTGCCTGCCTAAAAGCCTTGGGCCCTAGGTGGATAGAGACAGGAGCTAAGGACACCTACCCACAGGCAGTGGACAGAGGGCTGTCCGGGAGAGCAGAGCAGGGCAAGTGGGGCCTGGGCTCAGGATGGAAGTAGAGGGCTCCATGCTGTCCTCAGGCCCAAGATGTTCAGGTTTGCCCTCAGGCAAGCAGGCCCATCAGAAACGCCTGCCAGCTGTGCGGTTCTGCAAAACCCGGCTGCTGCCTTCCCAGAAATGACACTGTGAATAGCAAAGGGACAGAGTGTCTTGGGAGCAAGCACGGGACACTGCGCAGAGCTCAAAAGCCTTGGCCCCAGGTCTTGTTTACTGGGCCACTGTGCTGGGAACTGGGCTTTGTCCTGGCTTGGGGGGAGTGGGGGGGGCTGAGCCCACTGGCTCTGGGAGAGGGAACCATGATAGTGTTCCCGGCTGTTCTGTCCTTCACTGCAGCCACCAGCAAATTCTGAGGCTCTGTGGCAGGTGAGGCTAGGGACAGTGCCGTCCCCATCCTCTTATTGGGCCAAGGGCGACTGGTGAGTCCCATTAAGGCTGGGGCGAGTCTCTGGAGGCAGCTGGACTTAAGGTCCAGCCTTTACTTGCCCAAGTGCAACCTGGGGTGACTCCAGGCCCACAGTGAGCTGTCAACAAGGGGAAGACTCGAAGGTCGGCACAAGGCCCTGGCCCAGGACTGGCTCTAGTCTGGGTGACCCAGTGCTAGTGGGGCCTTTTGGGGTGCAATGTAAAGGATCTAGGATTTTTGTGCTGTGTGAGCTGTGTTTGCCGCATTGCTGCTGTGACCAGAGAGAGCCCACTGTGGTTTCAGGCCAAGGCCCCCGCTCTTTTCCTCTGTCTGGCTTTGTGAAGAGTGGGCGGTGTTTTCCTGGCTTGTTTTCTCCACAGCTAACCAGTTCCAGACCGAGCTCTCCCGCAGGGCCCCAAGGCTGGAATTGGGTGGCAGGGGCTTAGGGAGTACTGGGAGGGAGTAGACTAAAACAGACTACAGGAGCAGTGAAAAGGGGGTCTGTAAGGGCTCACAGCCCAGCTGCTCAGCCTCCTTGCCCAGGAGCCCACAAAGGGCAGAAAAGGGAATGGCCAGGCCTAAAATCCCCCACGGGGGTCCAAGTCCCTAAGGAGGGAGGGGGGTGGGTGAGACACAGCAGTCCCTCTTGCTCATGCAGCCTTTGCTGTAGGACCTCTGTGCCAGCTCAGCACAAACTTGGTCTCACCCTGTGCAGTATGCTGGGTGCAGGGCCTCCCCTAAAACTGTACCACCCTCCCTCCCTGCTGTGTTTGTGTGGGCACGCCAGGAGCCCATCCACTAGAACCTTAATTTCTTGAAGCAGGAGCGTGGGATGGAGGGCCCAGCAGGAAGTGCTCAGGCCCTTGCTCACCACTAGGCTCCACCTTTCCCCTGGGGAGCCTATTAGCTACAGGGCTCACAGCAACTGCTGTACCCCTTGTCAGTGCACCTTGTGCCTGGACCTTGCAGCCTCTGACAGCGCGAGACCAAAGTGGCTTTTTTTCTGCCCACCACCGAGTCTTAGGTGACCCCCAGCACTGTCCCAGCAGCTGCCCTTCTCACAGATCAGGGGCCTGAAGTCTTGAGTCAGATGCATAGTGGAAGTGGGGTCTGAGCGCAGTGCTGCCCACCTCTAAGCCTCTGCCCTCCACCTTGGCACCTGCAGTGGGCCCAGAAAGGGCTAGAAGCCAGGTGGGGCTCCCTACCCCACCTCTAGAGCCACAGGCACAGAAAACCCAGGGAAGGGGGATACCCAGCTTCCCACGTGTCTCACCTGGAACAAGAACCCCGGGCTGCCAGCTCCCATTCCAGGGCCTCTCCTGCCCATTTGTCAAAGCTCACAGGCACAGGGCAGCAGAGGGTGTGCTGGCCGTTAGGTCCCTAGCCGGGTCCAGCTCACACCAGGTGTTTTCTCAGGGACTCCAGGAATCACAGGCCCCAGCCAAGCAGAGCTTAGAAAATGAGGCCTGAAAAGGAGGAGCCAGTGGAAGGGTCTCCTCTGTGCATGCTGCTGGATGGATGCAGAGACCTCTGAAGGCTACTTTGTGTTACAAGTTTATTTGATATTTGATCCAAGTCTGTGTAACGGATTGATTGCTTCATGGTCGGCAGAGGCTAGTGTGCATACTTTCTGAAGATTACATCCAATGACACCACACAAAAAACACAAATGGACAGACAAATGGACATGACTGTTAAGACAAGAGACGCTAAAACGTGCCTTAGTGTCCACATGATTGATCTAAGGCGGGGACCCTTCTGAAGTGGGGACCTGAGGGATGACCTAAAGCGGGTGGTCTCCCACCACCAGGTGCTGGGACAGAAACAAGTTGGAACCCATTGCCAGGGACCTGCCTGCCTTTCTAGCAATTTCCTCCCGGTGCCTGGCCCACCCTAGATTGTCCACTCTTCAGGAATGACCAGTGGTGAGCAGCAGAGGTGGGCGGTGGCACTGAGCAAGCCGTGACACACGAGGTGGGGAAACAAGGGTCGGGGTGCAGTGACCCCTTGGCTCGGTAACACTGGGCATGGAGGGGTAGGTGGGTGCAGGAAGGGGGAAGGATGGAGCACCGTTCATCCGGGGATTAGCCAGTCCTAGTCTCTTCCCTTCTTGGCAGCTCCGGAACATTCCCTTTGGCCCACAGCCACAGAAAGGAGTCCCTGCCAAGATCCATGGAGGAGAGAGAAAACAAGACACCAAAAAACAAACAAAAATAAAATCCCCACCCCAGGAGAAGCGGGGGGAAAAACAGAACTCCTGGGCCAAGGTCACACCAGATTCGGAAGCCACCCTGTGCCTGCACCCCAGGGAAAGGAAACAGAATTCAATGTCTTGCTTTTGCCCAGGGGAAACTGCCACCCCACCCGGAGACTCCAACTCACTGGTTGTTAGTGTCTTTTTAGTTTCTTTCTTTTTAATACCCAAACCATCACTTTTTAAAGTTTAAAAACAAAACAAAAAAATCTTGGACTTAAAAAAAAAAAAAAAAAAATTGAAAACTGCCACAAAAAGCAATGAGGCAAGGTGGTGAGGGCAGCCTGCTCCCCGTGGGCCACAGCCTGGCCTCGGCTGCCAGCACACCGTGTGTAGCCTGCTCGCCGTGGACCCTGGAACTAAGTCTGGCTGGGCACGCGGTACCAGCGGCATCACCCAAAAAGGGGAAGACTGCCCACCATTCCTTAAACACCTCCCATGGAGCTGACGTTCTTGGGAATGTGTAAGTTACCCGGAGGATGAGGTGGGAAACGGAGGAAATAAATACCAAGAGCTAACTTGGTGTCCCTGGGCCCCTGGCATCGGTGCAGCCTCTGTGACAAAGGTGGCCTCCAGGGAGGAGACCCTGATTGTCCAAACACTGCGCTCTGAGTCCAGCTAGATTTCTGGTCTCCCCGCAGGCGCCTGCCCCAAGGGGAGTGAGTCTCAGAGGCGCGAGGGGCCAGCCCCTCAGATTCCATCCTCTCATCTGCCTGGTTCATGCCAGGCCCCAGCTCCACTGCCGAGGCAGGGCTGGCTGCCCACGAGTCCTGGGAGGGCAGGGCCTGCCCTACTGGCCCAAGGCCTTGAGGTCCTGCTGCTGCTGCTGGCCACAGCTGCGCTCAGGCCTGCTCCTTGTCGGCCCTCCAGAGCCGCTCCTTCACCTCAGGTGGCAGTGTGTTGAATAAGTCCTCCTCCACCACCAGGCCACTGCGCTTGAGTAGCGGGCACTCGCCCAGCTCCACCGGCAGGCACTCCAGCCGGTTGCCCCGCAGCTCAATCTGCGTCAGGTTGGTGAGCTCACCCACGCGAGAGGGAAGCGACTGCAGCACGTTGTTGCCCAGGTGCAGGGCCCGCAGCTTCCGGCACTGGAAGAGCTCCGGGGGCAGGGCCTCGATCTGGTGAAAGAGCAGAGGGCCACAGTGAGAGGCATGGCTGGGACTGGCACCTTCTCCATCCCCACCGGGGCTCCCACACCATCCAGGGCTTGGCCTGGGTAACTTTCACCTGTATGTTAGGTCTGGGCTCTGCAGCTACTTCCTCCAGGAACCCCGGGGAATGCTCTCCCCTTCCTGGGCCTCAGTTTCCCCAGCTGTAAAATGGAAGTGGAGGACTAGAAAGGATTTTCAGCTTAGACATTCTAAGCCTGATGACCTTTTTATATCTTGAACTTCAACCTCACAGGCTTTGCCCCAAGGAGCAACTGGGCTTCCCAACAGGAATGCAGGAGCAGCCAGTGGGAGGACCCTGCACGCTGCTGACAAAATCTTCCCATGGACTTCTTCCTGGCCTAGGGAATTGTCCCTGCTGTGACCAGAGCTCACATGGGGCAGCAGGTGCAGCAGGTGTGGCCTTCGCGCCTGAGGACGGCACATAAGGGTCTGGGCTCCATAGGGGCCAGGACCAAAGCTTCCTGGAGTGGCCCTCTGTACTCCTCTGATGACAAAGTGGTCAAGGCTACTGAAAAAGGCCCACCCAGCGAGTGACAGTCAGTGTGGCCCCAGACTCCTCCCCAAAAGATTCCCTCCCTAGAAACTTCTGCACCTCACCACTGAGCTCTGCTCAGGCCCCACAGAGAGAAGAGGAGGAACCTTCAGCAGTCACACATTTCAGAGTCACTGTCCTTGGGACCTGTTCTCCCTGCCTGAAATGTCCCTGGCCCATTGGAGGATTGAAGTCCTTTCCTGTCATCCCTGAGCCCTGCTTCTACCTCCTCACTGACCCTACTGGTTTCATTCTGTGCAGAAATGGCCCCTGAGAAAGCTCTCCAAGGCTTCTGTCCTGCTCCTAGGCTCTGCCATTGGCCACTTGACCATCTGGAAGATGCTGCCACGTCTACTGGACACCGTTTGCAATTGCTGACTTCACGTCAACCCCAGGTCCACACCACTCCCCTATCCTTCTCCTAGTGTACTGGGGGCTGGGACAAGGCAGCCCTGCTGCCCTCTCTTGAGCTTTACACAAGCTCAACACAGACTCCTGTCACTCTCTCCTCGAGGTGGTGTCACGGACCCTCTCCACTCGAGCTCAGTGGGATGACTCATCCGGCTGTGAGCTGGTCCCCCGTGGGCTGTGGGGCACTTACGTGCAATGAGGCTGGAGCAGGGCTCTGCCCCTGCCCTGCCTGGGGTAAAGTCCACATTCCAGGGCAATGTCTATGGACGCCTCCCCTCACACAGTCATCTTCAGGGCAGGCCATAGTCCACTTCCTTGGGCCCCATGCATGCTAACTACCTGGTCATCTGGCGGCCCTGACCATCCCATGTCCCCAGCACCATGTGCCACGCTGGGTTCTGACAGCTCAGAAAACATCTACCTAAGCAGTAAGGGAACAAGCAGGGAATGAACACCCACTTGGTCAGGTGTTCATTAGCATGAGCAGTCAAACAAGGAAGGGGCACACAGCCCCCAAGGGCTTGGGCCCACCATTCCCACTGCCCCTGTCATTGTAGCTCTGGGGTCTAACAGTAGGAAGAAGAGATCAGGCCCACCTCTGACCAGCCTAATTGAAAATTTTTCTCAATAAAGCCCTGGGCCTCCAGGCCTCTAGCCCTCCAGTGGGTGGGGACAGGATGTGATTAAGCAGTGTGCTAAAATGGGTGGGTGGGGGGCTCCTTCCTAAAGGACAGTGGCTCCACCAGCTCTTTTCCTGAGGGCTGACCTCAGCCAATAGGCATGATGCTAACAAGTCAGCCTAGTGCAGGGAACTGGGGGTAGGGACAGGAGGCCAGACTGTGCCTCCTGCACCCAGGAGGAAGGCAGACCCAGCAGCTGGGGCTAAGTAGTGTGTGCGTGGCAGGGAAACATGTCTGACCCAAAAGGGTAGTAAGGCTCCAACATGTGGCCATAGGGAAGCCACTCAAGAGTCCCCGCTTCACTAGCCTGGACTCGAGCTCGGTAAGTGTGGCTTTTTCCCTGTGGAACTCCAATCTTCTCACTCGGGTACCTGCTGCAGTGAGACAGCTTAAGGTTTGACCCTTACCTTTATATTCTTACACCAGTGATCTTACGTGTCATTATTTGGGACAGGGACATCAAAATTTGTCACAATTCCTATGCCACAGGAGAGGCAAGGCTGGTTTGCAGCAGGAAGGGCCTGGAAACCAGAGCTGGAAGGCTTCCAAACCCCCCATTCACAACAATGGAGGAGGAGCTGTGTCCCTGTCTGGGTCAACAAAGAACAGGGCCATTTAAGGGGCTCACGTCAAGCATGCCCAAGGTCACAGGGAAGGGCTTCCCTTGGTGAGAGGACAGCAGTGTCACATGTGGGACAGGCTGAGAGCAGGTAGTTAAATCAGGCCTCTGCTCCCCACGCCTTGGCTTCAGGCTTCTAACCAGCCACCTCCGGCAAGAATATGCATCTGAGAGCGGGCCTGGGAACACCTAGGCCCCACAATGCTGGCAGGAAGCACCCACTGTGGCTGCAGCTTGGTTCCCCCCAAGAATAGCTATGAAGAGTACTCTGGCCACCACCCTAGCTTGCCTGCCTCTTCAAAGGTTTCAAAAGAGTTGCCTCTGACACTGCCAGCCATTGTTTTGCACAATTTTCTCAAGCCAGCTCTGTCTGAGGCCAGCTCTACCTTTTACCACCTCCTAATGTGTGAGGGGACAGGGATACAGAGACTGTCTAGTCCCCCTCAGTCAGGACAGGACACTCGCATAGCTTCTGTCCCCAGCAGCGAGACCACTAGGGCTCCTGGCTCCCAATCTGGTTGGGCACAAGCTAAGGACAATACAGCAAGCCTGGGCTGAGTTCTGCCTCCCTCTACCTTGCCCCCTGGGAGACCACAGGCTGTGTACTTCTGTTGATGTAGAACCCTGCCTGCAAGGAACCTCCTCCAGGTCACCCTGAGGAGGGACCCTGGCCACAGCTCTCTTCCTGGCAGGAGAATTCCACAGCTCTGAGATGAAAGTAGCTCCCTACCCCAGGGAGCCCCACCGGGCAGGGGTGGGATAGGGCCCAGGAGGCCGAATTTTGACAGAGCATCCTCCTGGGTGGTTCTGGACACCAGAGGGAAAGACTCCAAAGCCAGGAGCACTAACTATCCTGAGCTGCTGGGCCTCCCAGGGGCCCCATGGGCCACCCCAACCTACACGCCATCCCACGGCCAGGCCACTCACCCGATTGGCCGTGACAGCCAGATTCTGGAGGTTTTGCAGGAGGCCAATGTCGGCAGGAAGGAAGGTCAGGTTGTTGTGGCTGAGGTCCAGGTAGCGCAACTTGCGGCAGTAGAAGAGCTGGGTGGGGATCTTCTCAATCTTGTTTCGGTTCAGGTAGAGGCGCTCGAGGTTGGTGAGGTTGCCGATCTGGATGGGGATGTAGGCGATGTGGTTATACCACAGCTTAAGGCAGGTGAGGCGGTGCAGGTGCTGGAAGCTGATGATCTCCTCGATGGTCTTGAGGTTGTTGTCCTTGAGGTCAATCTCCTGCAGGTTGTGGAGGCTGAAGATGGAGTGCGGGATGCGTTCCAGGTCGCAGCGGATCAGCTCCAGCTCGGTCAGGTTCACCATCTTCTTGAGGCTGTTGAGCACGATGAGCTTGGTGCCCTCGTTGTTGATAGACAGCTTCTGCAGGTGCACGCCCACGTCCGTCACCACCTGTGGCAGCTTGCTCAGGTTGCTCTTGAGCCGTAGCACCTTGAGGCGCTTGAGCTCCCGCAGCCCGTCGATGACGATGTAGCGGTTATTCTCGGCACTCAGGTTGCCTGTCAGGTGCAGCTCCTCCAGCGTCTTCAGGCTGTAAATCCACAGTGGGATCTCCTTGATGTCTGTGAACTTGATGTGCAGCGCCCGCAGGTTCTCACGCAGGAAGGCCAGGGCCGGGGCCTCAATCTTGGCTGCTGTGTGGTATAGCCACAGCTCCTTGAGGCCTGTGAGCTGGGCGATGCTGGGTGGGATGGTCACGTCGGGGATCAGCTCCAGCTTTAGGACTTCCAGCTCCACCAGGTCGAACACCGTGTCGGGGATGCCGCTGAGCATGAACAGGTGCAGCTCTAGCTTGTCCTGCGCGTTTTTGGTGAGGCGCTGCCGCAGCTTGTCCAGTGTCCACTCGTTGTTGAGGTTCAGCTGCCGCAGCTTGTTCTCACTCACTTCCGACAGGAAGACGGCGAAGCGCTTTGAGTAGAGTGGGTCGTACTGGTCGATGAGGTGCAGCATGAAAGCGAAGTCATTCTTGACGTCGGGGATGTCGCTGTAGCTGCTCTCCTCACGGATCGACTCGAACGAGTACTTCTTGAGCGAGCGCCGCAGCATCCACCAGAGCGTGTACATGCAGACGAGGCCGTAGCAGATGACCAGGCTGATGTAGAAGGACGCCAAGATCTTGAAGAGCGTGGCCAGCGGGTGCGCACACCGGTAGGTGCGGTAGCCCGTCAGGCTCTCGATGTCCACAGTGCAGTCGACATCGAACTTGATGTTGTGCACGTAGTAGACGGTGTAGCAGATGATGAGGATGAACTTGATCACCTTGATGATCGTCTGGCGCATGTAGAGGCGGTACACGATGTCCCCCTCCTCCACATGGGTCCGAAACTTCTTCACCTTCTCGAACAGTGCCTTGGCCTGCTCCCCCTCCTTCTTGTCCAGCACTCCTGTCTCTGAGCGGTCCACAATGCCCTGCTCGATCCGAGACTTGGTGCGCTGCAGCATGGGCACAGTGGCCTCCACGTCCTCGCTGACCGTCGAGGACTTCTTGTCCATGGAGCCGTTCATCTTGCTGAAGGCTGGCTTAGGGTCGCTCTCCTCCACCACTGTCTCGGACAGGGCCCTGGTGGTCCAAGGTGAGTCGAAGCACTTGAGCAGGATGGACACGAAGTGCTCCAGCTTGGAGCTGGTGCGTGGGAACTTGAACCAGAAATTGCTGCAGGCCAGGAAGATGAGAGTGTGCAGGAGAACGAGGTAGGGGAAGTACTTGGCGAACCAATGCAGTCGGTTCTCATAGCACACAGCGTCCACATAGTTGTACTGGTGGCGGTCCAGGTCGTACTTGATGCCCGTGGGGCCCGAGTCAGGGGTTGGCAGGATTGTGGAGTTGGGGTAGACGGGCTCGGGGCTGGGGGCCGTCCAGCCCCGGAAGGAGTCATTGCAGGAGTCCTTGGTGACCCACTTACAAGGCAGGCAGATCATCTTGTCCTGGGTGACTTGCAGTGTCCCCCCGAAGACAGCGATCATCAGCATGACGATGGAGATGTAGTCCGTGAACACGTCCCACCACGGCTTCAGGATCCGGTATGCTGGCTGTGTGTCCGCAAAGTAGCGGAGCTCTGTCACTGGAATCATGGTTCAGTGTGAGAGGGACCCGTGGGTAGGGCGACCACAGGGTGGCCTGGCATTCCTGGGACCTGGGGTGAAGGGAGGAAGACAAACATTCTGTCACTGCCTAAAACTTCATCTTACATCTATTTAGGATTCAGAGTTTGGCCCCTCCACAGGTGGCCACCAATTGGCCCTCAGTAGAAAGCATGTGGTCACTGGTTGCCTGGGGAACCACCACAGGCCAGGGGTAGACAGTCTACCTATGAAACACACATGGTGCACTGGAAGAACAGGGATCTTCCAGCAGCCTTGCTGTTCTGGCTTCACCTGGAGTGCTCAGGGGTTCCTGTGTGGAGTGCACCCACTCACTCATGAGGTGTGCAGAGAGCTTGTTTAAAACTCTCAGAGACTGGATTTGGCTGCTGTGAAGCTGCTGCAAGTGAGCTAAAGGAATTTCTCCAGTGTACAAGAGGAGAGTAAAATGCAGAAGGGGCTCACTAAGAACTCACTGTCCTGAGATTAATGAAACCCAAAACTGCCCCAGGACCTTAGGAAAGACAGGCGGCTCACACACAAAGAGCTGATGTGCGGCTCCTGGATAGGGGATACATGAGGGGCAGTGGGATCACATGGCTCTGAGGGGAACTGATTGCCAGGGCTAAGTGGAGAAAAGGCAGGAAACAGTGGCCGCAGCAGATTCTCCGAGTACTGCTGGCTGGACTCGCAAGGAGTGTGGGACGCTAATGATTAGCCAAGGCTGAAAACCCAGGACTAGAAGCCACATGTGGGAAGCCCTACTCATGCCAGATGGAAAACTACAACCAGACAAGCTGGGGAAGGAATCTTCCCTTGGTATCCACGACCACCCTGCCACAGAGGCTTTTCTGGCACCAGTCTGTAGTATGGTAATGACAGGGAACAGGATGCCCTGCTGAATGGGCACTCCGGGGACATTCAGAAGAATGCAAGGCTATCCACTGGTAGCTTGTTCCTTTGTTGTGGTAGCAAAGATTGAACCAGATCCTTGCACATGCTAGGCAAATGCTCTACCACTGAGCTAAGCCACAGGCCTTTTTTTTTTTTTGCAGAACCAGAGATTGAACTCATGCCCTTACACTTGCCAGGGAAACACATTCTACTGAGCCATTTCCCGGCCCCAAGGGTTTTTTTTTTTTTTTTTTTTTTTTGTCTTTTTGAGACAGGGTCTTGCTATGCAGTTCAGGCTGGCCTTAAGCTCACTTTGTAGCTCAGGCTGGTCTTGAACTCACAACAATCCTCCTGCCTCAGCCTCCCGAGTGCTGCCCCTAAAGTTTTTAAACTTCCACTTTTTGTTTTTGGCAGAACCCAGGATTGAACTCAGATCCTTGCACTTGCAGGGAAGCACTTATTCTACCAAGCCATCTCCCTGGCTCCAGCCACAGACCTTTTAAAATTTTAATTTTGAGACAGGATCTCCAGGCTGGCCATGAACTTGGGATCTTCCTGAATCAGCCTCCAGACCAGCTGGGACCACAGGCAGGCGCCACTGTGTAACAACCTTCTGTGTGTAATGCCTTCCCAGTGCTGTCATCCCAGCACTTGAGAGGCTAAAGCAGAAGCATTGTGAGCTCAAGGCTAGTCCTAGGCCAGCTTAGATGACAAAGAAATACTGTCTCAAAGAAAAAGAAAATAACCTTCTAGTTCTTTCTGTACATTTGTTAAATTAAAAACTTTTTAAGCCGGGCATGGTGGCGCATGCCTGTAATCCCAGCACTCAGGAGGCTGAGGCAGGAGGATTGTTGTGAGTTCGAGACCAGCCTGAGCTACAAAGTGAGCTTAAGGCCAGCCTGAACTGCATAGTGAGACCCTGTCTCAAAAAGACAAAAAAAAAAAACTTTTTATGTACTACTTTCTAGCCCAAAATCTAGGGTTTACACCAGGTTCTGCAAACCTGTGCTAGGTGGGTTTGTTTCTCCTGGGAGAGGAGGAAGTTTCCCAAGGGAGGGACAGGCCTCCCAACTGTCTCACTGACCATGCCACTCACACTAACAGTGGCAAACCCTTCACCACAGGACTCTGCAGGTGCCAAGGTCCCCAGCCTGCAGGGTACACAGGCACAGGTAGGAGGCCAGGAGAAGGTAGACCCGGCCCACATGAGGGAGCTGGAAGTGGACAAGGACCTGCATGTGTGAAAGGACCCCTCCCCACAATCCTACTGACGTCCCAAGGCCCTAGGTCCTTATAACAGATGGCTCAGGGTCACAGCCCTTAATGCAGCCATCAAGTGACAAGGCTGAGGAGGACTTGCCAACCTCTTGCCTTGGGTGCCCAGTAAAGGTGATGGTGTTCTAAAGGCCCCAGACACTCCACCTCCCCACTTCCCCATCCCTAGGGTGGCCAGAGCTTGGGTCACCTGGGGGCCAGCAGACACTCCTCACCTGTGGCAAGGGTCAGCACCCCTCATGAGCCCAGACTCTCAGCCAGGGCTGTGCCCAGGCCCACCCCACAGGAAGGCCTCAGCCCGCTAATGACCAGCTGGCTATACACACCACCCACACTCCTGGGAAAGGGACTCTCCAGGCCAGGCAGCAAGGGCCTGCTGAATCACACAGCAGCCTCCTGACGAGATGCCTCCTGGCCCTCCTTCCTGGCTCCCTGAGGCCTCATTGGGACAGGTGCAGCCACAGTGTGGGGACCGGAAGGGAGGAGAGGTCAGAGGAGAGGGCCCAGGGCATGTGGTAGCCTGCCCCAAGATCCTAGAAGACTGGCATGGACTGTGAGCCAGGTACCACGTGGGAGCAGCTGTGGGGAGGCAGGACATAGCTTCCACCTCGTGGTTCCCACCCTACTTGACTCACTGGCTGCAGGGTAGGGGGGCAGGAGGGTGGAGACAATCACCTCAGGTGATGGCCAGCCTCCTAGTGGGGAGTGCCCTCTGCTCTGCCCTCCCAAGGGAGGCAGATGAGTCACAGGCCCTGTGCAAGTGAGGGGTCCTGGGCCCAACAGGAAGGCCACCTGCTCGTAATAGGTGGTGACCCATTCCACCTAGATCTACCTGACGCTTCCCCAGCCCTGGTCTCAGGGCATCCTGAACTCTGTCCAACCCATGGCTGGGTCCTCAGGGAGGCAGAACATGTATGAGGTATGTTCCCCAATTTGGGGTCCCTACAGTCAGAGGTGAGAGGATGAACATGTCCAGAGGCAAGCTATGAAGGACCAGGGCTAGAGTCCAGCACGGGCCTAGCCCAGTTCAGGGCCACGGCTGCCTGGTGAAGGCAGCCTGTTCAGAGGGCCACCCCCAGCTCTTCATGCACTGCTTCTACACCCCCACTCTGCGGCTCTGGACAAGTCACTGGCCTTCTCTGATAGGGCTTTGGGGGAGACCTGAAAGAAGGCACATGCACCAAAGCCAGGGATTCCATCCCCTGGGGTGTGGAGGATGAGGTCCTGTGTTGGAGTGGCTCCTGCTGGGAGTGAAAGACAAGCCAAGGTGTGGCCTTCCCTTTGAGCCCAAGGCTACAGGGGAGTCCCCTGGGAGATAGCAGTAAGCTCCCTGCTGGCCTGCAGTGGGAGCGTCCCTGTGGCCTCACAGGGATGCTCACAGGAGTCTAAGGAACTGTTCTTTTCTAAGGCATAGTGGTGCATGTCTGCAGTCCCAGCTATTTGGGAGGCTGAGGCAGGAGGATCATACGTTCAAAGCTAGCCTGGGAAATTTAGAGGGACCTGGAGCAAAAACAAAATAAGGGCTGGGATGCAGCTCAGTGTTAGAGCAAGGCCCTGTGTTTGGTCCCCATGGCCACACATATACACAAAACAGCAGGGGTGGGGTGGGGCAGGCAGGCAGTTTGGGGTGATATGATTGCCTACTCCCGCAGCCTCCACCTGGGCCAGGCCAGATGCTCCTATGCACAGGTGTGCACAGCACATAGTGGGCAGGAAAGAAGACAGAAGTGCTTCTAGAAGATAACAGCATGGAAGGAAGGGGATAGGACGGGCAATCCACCTGGGTGGATGGGCGTGGGCCTGCTGTGGAGGGGGCCGTTTCAGGTGTCTGTGGCCTAGGTGGGGCCAACAACGCTTCCTGTCCAGGAAGGGGCTGTGGCCACAGGGAGGGAGGAAGGAACCCCACACAGGGACACACTGGGTGGGGCTGCCTGGTGAGTAACCCACAGTTCAGCAGCTCCCCAGTTACGGCCCAAAGGGGCCCAGTTTTCCTGGGTGGTTTCGCACTGTGGGGGCAGCGTGTGCAGGGCCCAGGTCAGCCGAGCTACTGTAGGCCTCTCCACCTGTGACACAGAAATGCTGTCTCCACTAGAGGCCAGCTCCCCAGAGCCTGGCAGCTGCCTGCGCTTTCTGTCTCTGCATGTGACCACTGAACACGTGTAGGAGCAAACTCACAATGGTGTCCGTTGTCTTGTGACTCGACTGCACCACAGGCCTCTGGGGTCATCTACACTAGTGTTTCGGGATTTCCTCTTCCCAGCCTGAATGGTGCTCCTGACCCTATTTCATACACTGGGGCCCAAGTGGCAGAGGCAGAAGCCCTTGGCCAACTTCACTGACTGCCAGTGATTGCAACAGCCCCCAGGAGGGCCATTCCCAGGGCACAGATTCCACCTGCCAGCTCTCCTGGGCACCCCTGGGTGTGCTGGGAAAGCACAAGGGTGGGGTACACCCTGGACAATGGTCTGTCCTCATGTCACAGCCTTTCTCAGATATCACAAGGGACAGCTTTGGTGCCCTCCCTGGTCCCAGCCTTCTGTAAGTGGCCCAGCCTCCCAGCAGGAACTCAGAGCTGTTTCTCTCCCAGGGTCTCAGTTTCCCTGTCTGGAAGGGAGCAGAGAACCTGTCAACCATTCATCTACATTGAATAAAGGTGGTCAGAGGAACTGACAGACGGCAGCCCCAGGGCCCCCTGCCCAGCGTGGTCTCCTCCTTTGCCATCCTTAGCCCACCTCTAGGCCACACGGCAGGGTTCAGGCCCAGAACCACTGCTGCCACCACAGGCCACCCCCATCCCCACCCCCACCTATCTTGTCTGCATCCAGCAGAGAGGCACCATCCCCCAGCTAATGTTGGGGAGGTACTACGAATACCCTGCCTGCCGAGCCCTTGGACTCTCAAAAATACAGAAATGGAGTTCCCTGAACTGCCAATGTGTGGCCAGGACAGGTACAGATGAGCTTTCAACAATGACAACGATAGCAGAGAGGACACAGACTCGCAGACTAGGAGGATATCCCCACCTCTCACCAACAGAATGACTGCGCAGGTCACTTTTCCTCCCCAGCCACCCTGTGCCTGACCCACCCATACACCAAGTGAGGCATGGGCTGACCCTCTAGAGGGCAGAAAAGCCACCAGATGGCTGCTATACTAGCGGTGGGGGAGGGGGATATGTCGGGACACCCAGGCAGGTGGGGCCTCACACACAGTAGGTGAGCAGGAAGCCCCACAAAGGCACAGAGCCATCTGGAAACAGAGGCAGAATACAATACTAAATGAACAGAAGCTGTGTTGACACGTCCTGAACCAACACTTCCTGCCCAGTGGGGAAGGGCTGTCTCCACAGAATAAAAGCAGAAACCTAAAATAGAAGCTTGGTTTTTAGCTGGCATGCATTATGTGAGTAAAAAATAATTATGTGAGTAAAAAATAATACAAGGCCTAGGGCTGCAACTCAGTGGCAGAGCACTTACTTAGTATGTGCCAAGCCCTGTGTTCAATCCCCAGGACCAAAAACAGAAAGACAGGTATTAAATGAAATAGCCTGCAGAGAAAATGGGCACTCCATGTGGGTATTAGGCATTCTCTGTAGCTTGGAGACAGGTTTTAGAGGGCAACAGGGAGAAAGGTGAGGTCAGGTCTTTGCCCTGAGGGACAGAATTTGGAAAGAACCCTAAATAAAGGACAATGATTAGAAAAGGTTTGAAATTGGAGCTGCTGAGAAAAGACAAAAAGTGTGCCAGGTCTGGCCACAGGATCCACTGCAGGCTATGCCCCCTAGGATCAGGGCTGAGGCTGAGAAGAGAGACCTCTAGCCATGCCCAGCTAATGCTCAAGGAGACAAGGCACAGAGGACAGGGACACAGGGGCCCAGGTGTGGGAGGCGGACATGCACGCAGCTAGGAATGAGAGGCGGTGCAGAGGAAGAGGGCAACAGCCAGGAGGCTACGAGAGATTCTGTCCCACAAGCATTCACCATAGTGAACAGGAAGACGGGGAAAACCAGGTGTCTGTTACTGGGTGATTCATTAAATCCCCGTTATATACTATGTGGCAACAGAAGTTCTCGAGAACATGAGGGAAGGTTCAGAGGAGACTACATGCCAAAATTCTATACACCTGCACACCCCAGACCCTCCTGGCGAGGAGACAGATAACCTGCTGTTTATAACACTTCTTCATTCCAACTTTACCTTGATTATATATTATAAACGTGTTCCTCACATTATTATGAACAAAGATTTTTAAGAATCATGATTCCATCCAAACGATCAAGAATAGCAAAGATAATTTGGAAGAGTAAAGAAGACTCTACTGGAATCCAAAACTTATGTAAAGCTAAAGGAATTGAAGTCAACTGTGAGGTGCTGATGGGACAAAGGTGGACCGGAGAGCAGAAAAGGGCTGGAGGCAGACATCAGATTCTTCTTTTATTTGTTTGTTTGGAATAGGGTCTCACTACAGAGCTTGGCCTTAGTGATCTTCCTGTCTCAGCCTCCCCTGGGGTGGCATTATAGTTGAACGCCACCATGCCCGGTTTCAATGGCTGCAGTGTGCCTGGGGTTCCAAGGCCAGTATGACATGCAATACTGAAGGTCAAATCCTGGTCCTTGTGCTTGCCAGATAGGTACTTAGACCACTGAGCTATCTCCCCAGCCCCAGACGTCAGCTTCTTAGAAACTTGGACAAGCAGTGTTGCCATGGCAGCTTGATGGGGGAGAATGGGGCATCTGGAAA
>PVKA01013201.1:40404-55821 GCA_004027165.1 Ctenomys sociabilis
TGGGTGTGTGTGTGTGTATAATACCTTCAAGAAAAATCTAAGAGGTTAAAAGAAAAAAGGAAAAAAGAAAAATCTAAGAGACTTTTTTTTTTTTTTTAATGTACCTGGTACAGGGTCTCACTACACAGCTTGGACTCATAGTGATCCTCCTGTCTTCAGCCTCCCCAGCACTGGGGTCACAGTGACCCCATGCACCACCATGTCACTGGCTCAGCATACCTGGGGGTGGGGCCAGCATGGCATGTGCTACTGGGGATCAAACCCTGGTCCCTGTACTTGCCTACGCAGGTGCTTAGTTTGCTGAGCTACCTTGCAGGACCAAAACAACTACTTTAAGACAAAATGTTCAAGTGTTGAGTGGGGCTGGGGAGATGGCTCAGTGGAATAAGTGCTTCCCTGGCAAGCGCAAGGGCCTGAGTTCAATTCCCAGTTCCATCAAAAAAAAAAAAAAATGAGAGGTACTTCTTCCACCTCTTGATTTTTATTTTCTTTTTGAATTTTGAGACAGTCTCACTAAGTTGCCAGGCTGGCCTCAAACACTGATCCTCTCACCTTAATCTCCAGAATGGCTGGGACTACAGGTGTGGGCCTTCACATGCAGCTCAACATACAGACCCTTACAGGAGAGAATTCATATATTGATCACACTCAAGTAAAACATATATATCACAGGATTTAATAATAAATCAATGAAAATAAAAGAGGAAATACTTCTTTTTTTGAGACAGGGTCTTGCTATGTAATTCAGGCTGGCCTTGAAGTCACTATGTAGCCTAGGCTGGCCTTGAACTCTCCAGACTCAGCCTCCCAAATGCTGGGATGACAGGCATGCACCACCACACCCACATGGAGGTCATTTTTCTGATGTGTGATCACTGAAAGATCAATACTAGAATAAAAAGAATTAATATACATGAAAAAGAATATCCAATAGGTAGAAAAGGCAAGATAAATAAACAGGCAATTCACGGGAAAATGCAAATAGAAATTAATGTATGAAATGATTCTCAACATCATTAATAATCAAAGAATTCAATCACTTCACTCCCTCCCACTGCAGGAAACTGGAGCTCCATGATGAGGAGTTAGGACACATGGGCGGTCAGCGATTCTCTCCTAGGGACAGGACAAAGGGCACAGATCTGTGCGAGGAGGCTTGCCAGAGCTGCCTGCGACAGCAGACATCAGCAGCAACCTACACATTCATGGGCGGGAGAAAGGACACATTGTTCCCTACAGACAAATGAATCATGAAAGCCACCAACCTGTATACCATGGACAGATCTCAAAAACTATGTAGAATGAAAAAACAAGTTATAGAATAATATACAAATGATACGCATTTTTTTTTTTTGGGGGGGGAATACCAGGGATTGATCCTGGAACCTTGCATTTGCCATGCAAGAGCTTATTCTGCAGAGCTATGTCCCTGGCCCACAATTTTTTATTCTTATTTATTTATTTTGTCTTTTTTAGACAGAGTCTCACTACACAGTTCAGGCTGGCCTTAAGCTCATTTTGTAGCTCAGGCTGGTCTCAAACTCACAATAATCCTCCTGCCTCAGCCTCCCGAGAGCTGGGATTATAGGCATGCGCCACCACACCCAGCACCACAATTTTTTAATAATATATGTAGCCAAGTGTTTCTGTTTTGTTTTCCACTTTTTGACAATCTATGCAGTTTGGGCTGACCTTGAACTTGTGGTGAGCCTCTTGCTTCAGCCTCCCTAGTGCTGAGATTACCAGCATGAGCACCACACCTGGCTCAATACTCAAGTTTAGTAAAGGCACAGATGATACATGGAAAGTCCTAAAATCTATGCCTGGCTTACTTAAGTGCATACATACATGTGTATGCACGCGTGTGTGTGCCTGTGTATCTGAAACATGATGGGCTGCTGAAGCTGGGTTCTGCATACCAGATAGCTGTTTTAGCTCTTTTAAGTTTATCCATTTTGTGGCCAGCTGAGCCCACCCTGGGGTTGGGGCAGATGTGGCATGTGGTGTTGGGGATTGAACCACATCCCTATGCACTTGCCTAAGCAGGCACTTTAGGTCACTGAGCTATCTCGCCAGCCCTGTTTTAGTTTTTACCCTTGGCTATTAAACTATTTTTAATACATAATTTTTACTAAAACCAACATGCATTTCTACCCCTCTGGCTGGTTCTCTCCACCCTCACCCCAGCAGACAGCAATAGCTACCTTGCCAATTGCCAGGGCAGCAGAGGCAGCCCCTCCCTTCTGCCTGCCCACTTCCCTGCCTTACTTGGGGGCAGCCCCTGACCTGTCCTGCTCTGTCCCTGTGGAGACGCCAAAGTACCTGTGCTGCAGGCCAGGACCTTCCCACATGGCTGCTCAGGCACCTGAGAGAAGCAGGACAGGGTCCGCTAGCTGGGCAGGGCGGAAGGCTCCACATCCCTCGGAGGATCTATGGGCAAACCAGAGGCCCTACTCTGCCCTTAGTGACTGGCAGATCTAGGAGGGCAACAAGCAAGAGCTTTAGAGGGGCTGGGGAGATGGCTCAGTAGAGTAACTGCTTCCCTGGCAAGCACAAGGGCCTGAGTTCAATCCCCAGTTCCACAAAAAAAGAAAAAGAAGAGCTTTAGAGCTGGGAGCAGGTGGGTTCAAACCCCCTTCTAGTATGAAATGATTCCATGACCCCAGTAAATTATTCAGCCTAAGCCTGTTTTTGCAATGCTAAAATAGGAATAATGCTACTTGCCTCGGAAATCTATATTTGGGTGACCCAAATAATGTCCAAGAGATATAAAGGTTTTTTTTTTTTTTTTTTTTTTTTTAAGTTGCTCATAAGTATATAAAAATGCATGATCTGTGAAAGAAGCCACCAGGAAAGGTCAAATATCGTAGGACTGCACTGAGGTGAGCAAGATATGCAGGAGTCAGATTCAGAAGCAGAGAGCAGGAGAGCAAGGATGCAGAGATGGCAGCCAGCAGGGACGGAGTCTCAGCCCTGCAGGGAAGAGGCTCTGTGAGGCTGATGGCAGCAGCACAGGAATGTGCTGGGCACACTGAGTACGCTGGGGCCTAGGAAGATGGGGAGTCTCCCGTTAAGTCTATTTTACCATAATAAAAACAATCAGGGCTGGGGAGATAGCTCAGTAGAATAAGCACTTGCCCGGCAAGCTCAAGGTCCTGAGTTCAATCCTCAGTACCACAAAAAAAAAAAAAGTATTTGATACTTGTTTTTTAAAAAAAAACACTTACCAGCAAAAACCCTCTTTACTATAGGGATACAGAAATCCAGAAAGCTACACATAAACTGTCTGCAGTTATGCTGAAGAGTGGGTGAGATTGCAGTGGTTGCTTGTGTTGTATATTCTCCTGTTATTTAAATATGGCATGTTTATAAGAAGAAAAAACATACTTGTAAAAACATCAAAAGCCCTTTCTCTCCCTGTGGTTTCTAGGGACTCTAAAAGAATTATTGCTGCCACTTCTGATGGCAGAACGTCTCCCCTGTGCCTCCTGTTGTATCCTGTCACAAACTCACAGACCCTCAGGTGCCACCGCAAATGCCCAGGGCAGGTGAGAGCTCAGATTCTAGAGTCCAGGACGGGCAACTCAAGTGCCAGCTGCACCACTTCCTCACAGGGCCCTCAGTCTTCTCAACTCTAAGATGGGTCCATTATAGCTGTAAACTGGTTTACTGAGAATGGAGGATAATGTACTCCACGTCAGTTCAACACCATGGAGCTGGGTATTGCTCCACAGCCATCCTCCGAGCTCTGCCATTGTAGAAGATCCTCCCAGAACTCAGCAGGGACAGCTAGGTGACAGCTGAACCCTAAATGCTAAGACCTCTGAGCAGGGCCAGACCACTTGGCTCCAGGTCCTAAGAAAGGACCAGAAGGAGAGCTGGCCATGTGCTTTCAGAAAGCAGCCTGAAGTGCCTGGCCTGGCCCAGAGTCAAGCCCCCTTTTTCTTTTAAGAGAAGGGGTCTTGGGCTGGGGAAGATAGCTCAGTGGCACAGGGCCTGCATGGTAAGCGCAGGGTCCTGAGTTCCATAACCAGCACGCGCGCGCGCACACACACACACACACACACACACACACACACGGAATAGAAGTAAACAGGCTCTTACTATAGGCTGCTCCTGAAGCCCCAAGCTTCAGCAACTGTCCCACCTCAGCCTCCCAAGTAACTGGGACAACATGCATGTGTCACCTCCACCAGCTTTAAAAAAAAAAAAAATTCTTAATCTCTCAGCCAAGAAAAGGAATCAAAGAAATGACATGCTGCCTTCAGAGGCCAGGCAGCACCCACACCTGGGCAGCAGGTCCTGGGGAGGTGGCCAGGAGAGAGGCACAGAAAGTCTTTTGTTAAGGCACAAACAGAGCTGCAGGGTTTGTGGGAGGCTGGTGTCCCTCCTCCAGCCCAGATGGGACAGCTGTGCCCCGGGGATTCTCCCAGAGAAGGGGGCTCCCTGAGGTCGCATCCCTGTTGGGGGCTGGCTATGAATCTCCAGACCTTGTGCTTCCTCCAATCCCAGAGCCAGGAAGGGGAGGGGGGAGGTCTCAGCCACATCTGGCAAACTGAGCCCTCACACACCCAAGAGCAGGCACTACCTCCAGGCCCCCCACCGGATGAGTCAGAGGCTGCGGTCTAGGGGTGCTTCAGGCTGGGGACTTGCCCGGCACAAACAGAAGGGCACACCCTCACTTCCTGGGGAAGGCTGCAGGGAGATAGCCACACAGGGCGGACAGGGGCTAGTATCACTTTCAAATGGCTCTCTCATTTGGAGTAGGTTTTCCAAACAGGTTTGGCTTTGTGGATACTTACCAAGGTGTGGCTTGCATTCCTGGGTGAAGAGTGATAGGTAAGGGACAACCCTCTAGCCCAGGGTTCCCCTGCTGGAGACCTGAGCTCAGAAAATAAGAGCAGCATGCTGGCTTTAGCTCAGGCCCAAGTGTGTCCTGTGCCTCTGCTCCCCATTCCCAGGAAGACCAGGGAGGGTCTCACAAGTGCGACCTTGGGAAAGACTACCCTGAAGGGCTCTGGTTTCCCCACCCAGAAGCCAGACAAGTCTATTCCCCAGAGGCCTGGGGTGGGGCCTGAATAAGCAGTCCCCAAAAACCTTCCCAACAGTACCTGCCATGCAGCAACACTCTGCCATGTTTCTATTATTTTGCTTGAGATAGGGTCTTGTTACCTTATGCTAGCTGGTCTCAAACTTATGACCCCCTTGGCGCAGCCTCCATAGTAAGTAGGACTACAGAGATGTACCACTGAGCCTGGCAGTTTGCTGCTATTATTATTTTATTTAAAACAGGGTCTTGCGGGCTGGGAGATAGCTCAGTAGAATAAGCACTTGCCTGGCAAGCACAAGGTCCCAAGTTCAATCCCCATACAACACAAAAAAATAAAAAATAAAATAAAATAAAAAAGGGTCTTGCCCTCACAGCGACCCTCTTTTTCGTTTTTCTTTCTTTCTTTTTTTTTTAATAGTGACCCTCTTATCTCAGCCTCCTGAGTGCTGCTGCTGTTCTTATGGAAGTTTTCATGTACTTTTTACAATGTAAGGTCTGAGGCCCAGTGAAGACTCAGCTAAGGTCACCCAGAGGGAAGAAAGTAGGAAGATCCACACCAGATCTGACCATTGTGCCAACCTGCCACTCAGATAAACAGGTCTCCAGGGCCCACTCCAGTTTCTGAGGGGTCCTGGAACAGGGACCCCTAGAGGGCCATGCTGGGATACCTCCAGTCTTCCAAAAGTTAGGAAATTTTGGAAGGGAACCCAGGTCTGGGTCCCTGGGGGGTAGAGGAACCCTGAAGACAGGTCTGGAACACCAAGCCACCTTCCCTTGGCCTCCACAGTGAGGACACAAACACCCGAGAGAAGCTATGGTCTGGTCTTCTGCTGAGGTCCCAGGGGGCTGGGCAGTGGTCAGTACCCAGCGGGCAGGTGGACCCACTGAGGGGAGCAGGAATCCAGGGAGCCAACTCAGGAAAAAATGGGCCCCGATGCACCCCACGGCCCATAGCGCGTTGGTCACACCAGCCGGTGGGGCATGGGTTTGGCAGATGTGCCTCGGAGGTGTCCAGGTGGCACAAGAAAGCTGTGGAATTTTACAGCCACTTTTACTCCAGGAGAACGCCACTCCCGGCGTGAGGTTATACTGCAGCAGGCAATTTAATTTTGAGGTTTCAAGCTCTCAAGAGACATTTAGACACTAGAACTTGCTGCCTGTGAGAAACAGAATGCAGCAGAAAGGCACTGGGAGTGGAGCAGGGAACATGTGCGGCTGGGAGGGAAAGTTTTACTAGGTAGCTCGGCCCAAATATCTTTGACAAGGGAAGATTAAGAGCTATGCAACACACTAATGCACACATGTACGCATGTAAAAAATAAGCATCCAAGAAGGGCCTGAGGGCACAAGCCTGCAATCCCAGCACTTGGGAGGCAGAGGCAGGGGTACTGTCATGGATTCAAGGCCCACATGGGCTATAGAGTAAGTTCAAAGCCACCCTAGGTGACAGTGAGATCCTGTCTCAAAAAATAAAAAAGCACCAACCCTGGTGCTGGGGTGAGAGCGGCCCTGCTCCCCTGAAGGCATAGGTGTGGGCAGCAGACAGCCTCACTCACCAAAGCCAAGACTCAAGGGTGAACCCAGCCAACATCCCCAGTGTGGCCCGCAGGCCACTACCTGAGCTGCCGGAGGACATTCTGCCAGGTGCAGGCTCTTGACCCAGCCACTGAGGGCTGACTCCAAGTCTACAGCGGGGGCAGGGGTGAGGGACACAGCTTTTTCGATAAGGTCCCTAAGTGACCCTGAGGCCCGAGAACATAGAGCAAAAGGAATAGCAGAGTGAAGAAAAACATGCAGGTGGCCGACCACACAAAGCTGGCTCAGTCCTATATGCTGTCTATAAACTGCAGGACGTGGGTCCAAGACCCTACTCTGGAGCCTCACACTCCACATTTCTAAAAAGACCTCACCACCACACGGCTGAGCACCATGCACACAAGGACCTGTAGGACCTGGCACTTAGAAGGTGGCACTAGAGATGCTCAGCAGAGGGGACAAAGTTAAGACACAAAGCACCATCCTCAGAGAGGCCACTCCAAAGGCCTCTGCCAGGTGGGTTCCCTGTGAGAGGCAGACGCTGCTGGGAACAGGGAAAGGGAAATGGAGGAGGCAGAGGGGTGGCAGAAGAAGTCTGAGGATGCTGTCAGCTGACAAAGACACCAGGAGCCCTGAGGAGTTCCTCCTGGCTGGATCTGACCAGACCCTGCTGGCACCACTGAATGAGGCTGCTGAGCCTTAACTGTCTCTTTGCAGAACCCATCCTGAGGTTACCTTTGCCCCAAGAACAACCCTTCTGCACGGTCCCAAGGTGCACACCCCAACCCGTGTGCCCTCCTGCCTGAGGCCTGACAGATGAGTTTTAAAAGGACCGAAAAGAGCTTCCTTCCTATGGCGATTGCAAAGGGAAACTGAGTCAGGGTCAGGCTGTCCCACAGGGGACATGAAGGGCAAGGCTAAGGGCAGACTGACCCAGACTCCTCTCAAGGCTGTGTGTCTTCCACCCCAGGGGGCAGTGCCTCAGGCAGCCAACAGAGGCTTAAGTCTTCAAGGTTAACCTCTGAGGCCAACTGAGCTGTCCCCTGCAGGGTGTCCACTGCACTCAGGAGGAATTCCCACCTCACACCAGCAGGACCCATTGCATTCTTCTCAGCACAGCCTAGAGCCTTCAACTCAGGACTCCCCTCCCTAGGGACAGAGTTCCTCAGAACCAACAGGAAATTCCTATGGCACAGGGCCCCACTTTGCAAACCTTATCCTAACAAACAGTAGAGCTAGCCTGCTCCACACACCAGGCACTTCCACCTCCCCTGCTGCTGCAATGCCCAGCCAAGCCAGCCAGAAACACCTACATGGCCAGGGAGGCAGGCCGGGGTGCCTGGCACCAGGAAGCACCTTTTGCTCCCATGCTCACTGCCCTTGCCACATCTGTCTGCCTCTGACCTGGGAAAGATCCACGAGCTGTCATTCCATGAAATAAATGCAAGCTGCTAACTGGCAGCTGCACCACACTCTGACTTTTGTGAAAGCAGATACAGTGGAGTGCCAGAGTGAGTGTTACCCTCCACATTTCCACCTCCAAGGTGAGAGTCCCCTTTCTCTTCCACATCAAAATCCAAACAGTGTTTCTGTAGTATAGTGTAGGACAGTGATTTTTAAAGAGGAGCACCCAAACTGAAACCCCAAACCCACTTATTTATCACAAAGTGCCAATACTGCAATTAAACCTGAACACTGAGGCGTTAGCTTAGCAAACACAACTCATTGACATCTTTGTTTTAGAACAAACACAGTAACATCAGAGCCATAGGTTCGCCATTACTGGTACAAGGTATACAACGAACTTATAACTACCTTGGTAATCATAAAAACAGCCCAAGCTTCACTGTTGCTCTTCAAGCCCTGGCAGGGAGGCTCATGCCTTGCTTTGAGCAAAGCTGAGCTGGAACGTGTGTGCAGAGGCCTCAGGCAGGAACAAAGAATCTAGCCCAGGATCCAGGTTTAGGTCCCCAGCCCTGCTGTCCTGAGGGGTTTGAGCCCAGTCCTTAGTCATTCAGAGCCTCAGTCTCTGCACTTGTGAGCAGGGGACAACAGCCATGGCCCAAACTTCTGCAGATGATCATGAGTGAGTGATGTGAATGGGCTCTGCACATTATCAGGACTCTGCACCCACCCGCTGAGTGGGCCTGGCTTTCTAGACACCCACCTTGCTAACAGCCTTCTCTTCATCAGAGTATTTAATCCTCAAAACATCCCATAGGGAGCTAGGTGCTAATATAATCTCACAGCCCAAGGCCTCCTACCTGCTAGGCCATGGAACCTCAGCCTACAGAGGCCTATGGGGCTGAGTCGGCGTGGGAAAGCCCACCTTGCTTGCTGCCTCTCAGAATCACCGTGCCAGCTCAACACACCCAAGCCTCTAACAAGTCTTCTGGAGGCACAAGTTTGCCATTTACCAAATTATCGAACCACTGCAACATGAATGGTACAGAACACATCTTGGAAGACGAGTCACAAGGCAGGGCTATTAGTAACCCAAACTGAGAAGAGCTGGGGGGACAAAACCCAAGGGGATCAGTGCAACATATGAGCTTTTAAAGAGCACAGCAACTGGACATGCACTGTGAGAAAGCTAAATCTGTCTTCAGGACCCCCATCCCTGTCCCTGGGCCTCCAGTTCTGAGCCCTCAGGACTGTGAAGCTGGAGATGCTGCCCTCTGCCCCAGGCTGGGCAGGAGTGGGCCCAGGCTGAGCTGCCTTACCCCTGGCTGCTATCTGCGTGTCAGCTGGAGTTGCTGAGGCTGGCGCACATCTGTCCACGCAGGGTCCTGGCATCCCTTCTGCTCCATGGACGCTGCTGCCCTAGGAGCAAGCAAGAGCTGCTGTCAGCAGGCGTGTTTTTGGAGAGCCTGGTGGTACCAGAGCCTGAGCTGGGCTGTGGGGTGAAAGCAGCTACTGGGACAGACAGCTTCACACACAGAACCTGGTCAACAATTCCATTCTGGAGGGCTCTGCTGAGGAAACCCAGGAAAAGCAGGAGACCCAGGTAAGCAGGAACCTGGGAGACATCCTAGAGGAGGAATGGGAAGAGCACTCAGAGGTGTATTGCATGTTTGCTTGGAGGGGAAAGCGTGTGTCATCCAGAGAACACTGTGAGCTCCCCTGGCCAAACCTTGCAGTAGACATGGAACAAAGAAGAGCTACAGGAAGGATGAGCTGGGCAAGACAAAGACTTAGAGTAAAACACAAAGCACATACTTCGTTGATCAGTCAGTAAACATACAGGGCTTGTCCACCAAAACTGTTCAAGAAAGAATGAGACAAACTGGCAACAGGTAAAGAAGTGTGTGCTCTACTCTAGATTCAGGGGCCAGCAGTGAAGTGAGCTGGAGCGAACACGGCAGCAACCACTGAGAAGGATGTGTATGAACAGGAGTCAGCCTGGAAGGCCAGGCTGGGCTCCAGGCACTTGGCTCCAGCACATCCGTCCCACGTGAGTCCCCATGTGGCCTCCGCCTGTCGGCCTGTGGCTCAGTATCCCCTGTGAAAACTTGGAATGACTTCTACTCACGAGAGTCAGAAGCCAGGTTGACACCTTCCCCTGCACCTACAGGTGAGGTGCAGGCCATATCAAGCAACAACCCGAGCCCAGCCACCTCCTTGACTTCTGACCCACAGGGACATTCCTCAGGAGCCCCACTTTCCAGAAAGGCCACTCAGGGTTGCAAGGCAAACTTTCCCAGCAGGCGTGTCCAGGAAATGGAGAACAAATGCATCTGGTGAAGTTCCGAAGCCAGACAAGTCACTAACATTCTTGGTTCCCTGATCCCTGGCCCAAGGCATCAGACCCTGCCCCAATCCCAAACAAGCTCTGAGGCCTGAAGACAGGGTCCAGCCACATTGCCATAGTTCTACAGCACAAGCCATCTGTCCTTGAACCATCTGTCCTCAGCATCCCTCCCGCCACAGGACACTCGACCTTCACAGAAGCAACACTGACTGAGCCAGCTTCATGACCTGGGTGGGGCCTCTGAACACACTCCCACCACCTTTGCACAAGAAGGAGCACCCCCAGCTGACCTCTCCCCTTTCCATAGTGCCTGTCCATCTGCCACTTTGCCCAGGGAGCAAAATATAGTTAAGATAAATGTTCTAGGTACTAACAGGAAAGAGGAAAGTGGTCCTCCAAACTCTCAGCTCCTCCAAATCTCTCCTCCACGTCTTTGCCCCCAGCATCCTCCTTTCATCACGGTCTGCCTCCTACCTCATTCTCAAAGGCACCCTACGCTGGACAGGGGAGGAAGAGGAGTGGAAGTGCAACCCGCCCAGACCCACCCCACCCTGCCAACTCAGTCCCCGTCAGGAAGAGGCTGCCACACAATCACCAACCACATCTCTTCCCAAAAAAGGCAACACATCAGCGGAGAACCAGCCCAATCTCTGTTCGATCCAATCCAGACCAAAGAGAAGGGGCGGTATCTAAAGCAGTAAAATCACCACAAACCCCACAATCCCCAAGCCTGGAGCCAGCGTGCTGGACCTCCAGCCCACCTAGATAGCTAACCCAGGCAGTGAGCTCACTAGATCTGCATCTCCGGCCTCTGTGGATGCAAGGGACGGGACAGGGGCTTGGGTCTCTGACTCCAAACCGGTCATCTCCAGAAGCCCAGCCTAAGTAGGTCCCTAGCCTGTGATCCTGCCCCCGTGACAGGACACCGTTCCCACCAGATCAAGGGACAGACTATTCCCAGGATAGAGGACAGGGATGGGAACCTAAGAAAAGAGACCCTGGAGGAGTTTATGAAAACCGGAAAGAAACCAGCAAGAAGAGCGTTCAGGGGTGGAACCTCTGGGAAGGGGGGGAGTGTGTGTGTAGAGCGGAGGTGATCGGAGACCCAGGAGATGACAAGGGGACTTGGGGAGCCTGGCGGAAACTCCGGTTAGGAGAACACGGGAGGAACGGGGTGCCTGGAGGGGGCTCGCGCGCCCCGACACTGGCGGGAAGGTGGGGCCGCGGGACCCGGTGCCTGGCGGAGTCGGCCGGGGGAGCCGCACGGGGCGGCCGCGGGAGTCCAGGGTATAGCCCGGCGGGCGCAGCCCGAGCTCTCCGAACGCGTGGGGCCAGGCGGCCGGGGGGACCCCTGCTAAGGGGAGCCCAGAGGTGACAGCTCTCGCTTCTTTCCCCACCCGACCCACTCACCTCGGTACGCCGCGGCTGGCAGCGCGACAGGCAGCCCCGGTCTCGGCCGCCCAGTCCCGCAGCTTACCACCGCGCTCCACCGGCGCCTCCTTTTGTTTGTCCCTCACTGCACCACTCAGCCTCCTCCGCCCAGGAAGTGACGTCAGCGGCGGGCGCGAACGCGGTTCCCAGGGAGTCGCCATGTTTGTAAAGATTGGCGGCCTCTCTTGACTGTCTCCAGTGCGCCTGCGCTTGGTCCTTGATCGCTTTGAGCGGGAAGTAGGGGAGGCGGCACTCCGCCCTCTGTTTTCCCCGCCCTCCTAAAGGGGCAGGAACGACTGTGACCTTAAGAGACTGCTAAGGGACCAGCTGTGAAGTAAAGAAGAGGCAGGTGGGTAGAATTGATCCAGAGCGTAGCTGACACGAGGTTCGGGGAGATTTGCTACAGGATTCCGACAATCGCTGCTCCGAGGCGCGTCATGCGTGGGTGTCTCCGGTATGCGAATAGCTGTCTCTAAAGACTGAGGCGCCAACGAAAATGATTGGCTGCGCGCACTGCCAACTGACCCGGGAAGCTGCCAGCCTGACCCTCTCTGCACCCACAACCCTTTCCCACGATCATGTTCCTGGAGAAGATGCAGCCTGGGGCAACAGCGAATTCTGGGTACAGGTGAGGTTGGAATCAAGTCTCTGGATTCCAGCTCGGCATCTTCATTGGAGCCTTCTGGGTTCCCGCACTTCTTACACTGACAAAGGTAATGGCAATTGGGGCGTGAGGGGGAATCCATACTTTGGAAAACTGTGCAACCATTGGAACAAAAAATGTAGCCGGGCGTGGTGGCGCATGCCTGTAATCCCAGCACTCGGGAGGCTGAGGCAGGAGGATTGTTGTGAGTTCGAGACCATCCTGAGCTACAAAGTGAGCTTAAGGCCAGCCTGAACTGCATAGTGAGACCCTGTCTCAAAAAGACAAAAAAAAAAAAAAAAAAAAATGTTCAACGTGTACTAAGATGAACGACTTCCAAGATACTTGAGGTGGAAAAGGAGCAAAAGAACAGCCTTGCAATGCTACCGTTCGTGGGCGAGGTGTATATGCGTATTTGGCGGTGTGTGCTCAGCGAGTCTGGTAAGATGCACAAGCAGAAGTCATCTGGTTCCACCCCTGGGACATGCCACTGTCTTCTGTACTGGGTCGGACGTGGGTGCAGTTGTATCTGCGAATGTGTGCATCACGACCAGCTATCTGATGATAGGCACAAATTACTAATTGGGTCACACAGGAGAATGTGTACTGGTCACACCACCCAGTTGTGACTGCATACAGAACAGATGGAACAGACAGCGCACAAACTGGGAAGGACATAAAGAAGCTAATAATAGTGATGGCCAGGACCCTCTCCCCCTTTCCAACCTTGAGACTGCACCTGGCTCCCTCCCTGGGCTTCCAGGTATACCGACCTGTAAAACGACAACCACAGCCACAAAGGCTGACAGAGCCCCTACCTGAGTCACACACTGTCCTTTCATGCACTTCATTCCTATATAACAGAAGGGTTATTGAAGCACGTAGTGGTAAAGGAATCTGCCTGCTCCCAGGGCAGTGTGCTGGCCACCCCAGTCTCCCTCAGCTTCCTGAAACCATCAGTGCCCAGGCTTTGTGCTGGGTGAGCTGTCAGAGGTCTGGGGAGAACAGGACATGAACACTGCTCCCATTCTGGGAGTCTGGCAAGGGCAGCAAATGAGCCAGCAGTTGGCCCCTGTGTTGAGAGCCTGGAGGGCACAGAGGCGGGAACAGGCCCCAGCAGAGGCAGAGCCAGGGACAGGGTGTCCCAGGAGGCGACTTTAATCTGTGACTGAAAAGTGTCAGAATGCCTGCAAGGTGCAGTGATAGGCCTGGAGAGTGAAGCTCATCCCCAGTCCAGCCTGAGGGTTGCTAAGGAACATGGGAAGCTAACATGATTAGAGTCTGCAGTGGACTGTCTGCCTCCTACATCAGGCTTTGGGGTGCCACCACAGCTCCCCCTCCACTAACTACCCTCAACCAACCTCTGGACCCTCCAAAGGGCCAGGCTCTGGATTTTGAAATCCACAGGGGGGCGACAGAGGATCACAGGACACAATTCCACTATCCCACTTGGAGACAGCCCCATCCTGACCTTGCTCTTTTTTTTTTTTTTCTGTGTAACCAGGGATTGAACTCAGGCCCTTGCGCTTGCCAGGAAAGTGCTTATTCCACTGAGCCATCTCCCTGGCCCTCCCTTGCTCATTTTTTTAAAATGAATTTCCCACTCATTTTTTTTTTTTTTTCTCACTTTGTTTCTCCTTATTGAGATGTTGGTCTTTTATTATAGATTTATAAGAATTATTTGTGTTATGGCTCACACTGTATTAAAATGGGATAGGAGAGCTGGGTGTGGTGGCGCATGCCTGTAATCCCAGCACTCAGGAGGCTGAGGCAGGAGGATTGTTGTGAGTTCGGGACCAGCCTGAGCTACAAAGTGAGCTTAAGGCCAGCCTGAACTGCCTCAAAAAGACTAAATAAATAAATAAATAAAATAAAATGGGATAGGGAGATGGGGAGATAGCTCAGTAGAATAAGCACTTGCCTGGCAAGCACAAGGGCCTGAGTTCAATCTCCAGTACTGCAAAACAAAATAAAGTGAAACAACAACAAAAAGACCTAAAATAGGCCAGTTAACTGTCTTCTTCATTAGGTTGATCACTGATTAAGAAAAAACATCCTATTCACCTTTATATGCTTGGTTGCTAGCATATGAAATAACACACAATTGGAATCCAGTAAAATATTTGCTGAAGAAATAAAGAAATGTGTACCTACTGTGTGGCAGGAAGCTGGGTTCAATTTTCTTTTTTTGAGACAAGGTTTTTTTCTATGCAGCCTGGGCTGGGTTTAAACTCAATAGGTGGTCCAGGATGGCCTTGAACTTGTTATCCTCCTGCTTCAACCTCCCAAGAGCTGGAATTACAGGTATAAAAACTGAAAACCAAATATCTAAAATATCTTATAGAGAACTTTTAAAAATGTATTGAATGGCTAGTCTCTGCCAGTGACATAATACCTACTGGAAGAGCCAGACTGCAAAGTAGAGAAAAATGCTGTGTTGTAGCAGCAAGTTAGATAAAAATATTATAGACTGTCAGACAGGGTCAGGCCCTCCAAGGCATAACAAAGACCAGACACCCTATAGCTGTGGGAGGGATGGATGCTCCAACTGTGAGCCAGACCTAAAGACCAAACGAATGCTAACCTCTCTAAACACTGGCATCCAGGTTTGCTCATTACCCAGGAAGAATCATTGTCTGAAGGATAAGGTCCTGTTTTACATTCATGCCCACTTACTATGTGGCTCGCTTCCCCATTTGGTCCTGGGCCTAATCAACTTTACGTGAGCAATAGTGCTTGTGATCCCATTGGCTGACTGTAGTTTTGTCCCACCTCTTGTCCACCTAAGCGAGTTCCCATTCTCTCCAACTTAGCCCCCTATGGTTTTACACTATAAAAGTACCTGGAGCGCCAAGCGTGGTGGTACATTCCTGTAATCCCAACACTTGGGAGGCTGAGGCAGGAGGATTGTTGTGAGTTCGAGACCAGCCTGAGCTACAAAGTGAGTTTAAGGCCATCCTGAACTGCATAGTGAGACTCTGTCTCAAAAAGACAAAAAAAAAAAAA
>PVKA01013202.1:0-55617 GCA_004027165.1 Ctenomys sociabilis
TTTTTTTTTTTTTTTTTTTTTTTTTTTTTTTTTTTTTTTTTTTTTTTTTTTTGTCTTTTTGAGACAGGGTCTCACTATGCAGTTCAGGCTGGCCTTAAGCTCACTTTGTAGCTCAGGCTGGTCTCGAACTCACAACAATCCTCCTGCCTCAGCCTCCCGAGTGCTGGGATTACAGGCATGCACCACCATGCCCGGCTAAATTCTCTTCTTTTTTTGACAAGCTCTCATGATGTAACACAGGCCATCTTGAAATTCACAGCAATATTCCTGCATTCCAGGGCTGCGGTTACAGACCCGTGTCACCTGGCTAGGCTGCTGCTTTCCATTCACTACAAATCCCACCCATCTTGATATGTTGTATTTTTTTTTTGGCAGAACCGAGGATTGAACTCAGGCCCTTGCACTTGCCTGGGAAGCACTTATTCCATTGAGCCATCTCCCCGGCCCTATATGTTGTATTTTAGCTATCATTTTGTTTTAAAATATTTCTGACCTTCTGTTTCTTTTTTATATTATGTTCATTTAGCATATTTGTTTGTATTGTTGTTGGCTTTTGTTTTTGTTTTGGTGCTGTGGATTGAACCAAGAGATCAGAGAGCACTAAGCACATGATCTGCCATTGAGCATAATCTCAGCACGGCCATGTGTTTTTTGTTTGTTTGTTTCCAAATATCTGAGGAACATTTGAGATTTTAATTAACAGTTATCTTTTAACTCAGTTTTATTTTGATGGAAAAATACCCTACATGATTTTAATCCTTTTAAATTTATTAAAATGAATTTTAGAGCCCTGCATATAATTTGCCTTTACAAATATCTCATGTACATTTCAAAAGAATTGCATTTGTTTAATTAGATGGAATATTCCATAAATGTCAATTGTGTCAAATTTTTTGAGAATGATGCTCATGTTTCTACTAATGTTTTTTTTTTTTTTTTGTCTGCTCATATCAATTACTGAGAAAGGACAGTTGAAATCAACAATCATAATTTGAATTTGTCTATTGTCTTCTGTCACTTTGCTTTATATATTTTAAATTATATTATTAAATATATTGGGGACCGGGGAGATGGCTCAGTAGAATAACCGCTTCCCTGGCAAGCACAAGGGCCTGAGTTCAATCCCTGGTTCTGTCAAAAACAAAAACAATAACATAAATATATTATATTTAGGATTGATATATCTTTTAGAGGAATTTATTATTTGTTCATTCTGTAAAATGTCAATATTTTTGGCAATAATTCTTGTACTGAAGACTACTTTACCTGATGTTAATATAGTCACTCCAGGTTTTTTATTGTTAGTTTTCATAATACATTTTTCCATGTTTTTAATTACAGATCTACTGAGCTAGACATCTGGTATTATAAAATTAATCTCTTCAAAGTGTAAAACCACGTTGTTTTAACATCTTCAGAATTGTACAAGCAACGATGCTGGTTGATTGATTTCTGAGCTATATAGCTATTATTTCTGTTTCCTTCAATGATTGCTCTAAGGGTTGTGGCACACTCACAGGCCATTCCAGCCCATCTCCACATAAGATTATACAGCTCTCATGTCAAAGAAGAACCTAACTTGCAGTGTACATTCCTACCTGCCTTCCACATCTTTTTCTATTAATTTTGTTTCTAAATATGTGATAGACCTCACAGAAATGATAATTTGGATTTAGAAAATCAGTTATTGTTTAAACCATTAAGACGGATAAGGTATGTTTTATATTGCTCTACATATTAACCATCTAGGGCATTTTTTTGTTTTTCTCTGTGTAGATTTGAAATTTTAGTTGAATTACTTTCTTTCAACCTGAAATACTTCTTTAAAAATCTTTGGTAGTAAAATTGGTACTTTTTCTGAAGATATATATATATATATTTTTTATTTTCATCATTTCTCATATGTCAATAATTATTTTTAATTTTGTGTCTCTGATTTTATATATGTTCTTATCTGATTTTGTTCTTTTCTTCATAACAATCTCTTTGCACAATTGGACTTTTTTTTTTGGAGGTTATGAGCAGCATATATTTATTTAGGGAAAGAAAGCTCCTGTTCAAGAGAGGGAGAAGAGGGGGGCCCGAGTGAGTAGTTCCTGGGAAGCTGTCCCTTCCAGGGACTTTTATAGTGTAAAACCATGCAGGGCTAAAGTGGAGAAAATGGGAACTCGTGTAGGTGGATGTGGGGTGGGACAAAACTATGGTCAACCAATGGGATTACAAGCACCATTGCTCAGGTAAAGTTGATTAGGCCCAGTACCAAATGGGGTAGTGAGTCACAGAGTAAGAGAGTATGAATATGGGACAGGGTCTCTTCCTGTTGGGGATTGGACTAGTGACTCACTTGGGCTCTTTCAAGATGATTGATACCTATTTAGAATATCAGTTCCAGTGCTAATCTTTTAGCATTTGTTTGGGCAATCGGACATTGTTATGTATATCTTTGTGTTGGTTATCCAAATCTAGAACATTTCCAGCCATTTTTTTAAAATCATTTTTTACTCATATTTTCTTGGCTTTCAATCACAATGGGTTAGACACTTCATATTATTTCTTACACAGTGTACATGATCAGAAGATATAGGTAACTGTTAAAAAATTTTTTACAAAATTATTACCATAAAATACGCATTGCCCTGCATCCCACTCTCTTTGAACATACTCATTCCATCTTTCATTTCATTCCTGAAATAATTCTGGATGTTTTGTTTCATGTCAGGCACTAGAAGAGCTGCTTCTATGTCTTGCCTGAATCTATTGAAAATATTTACCCTTCATGTCATTTTGACCTTGGGGAAGAGCCAGAAGTTGGGCAGTGCCAGTTTCTGTCAGTAAGGTGGATGGGAATGTGCAATAAAGTTTTTAAGAACCTGCCTTTCATTGGATAGCATCTGGCAGTAGCATTTACAATACATTTCTTTGAGTCATACTTGGTAAAAACATTTACAAAAGACTCCAAAACAGTTCCAGCACTGGCAAGAACAAGAGGATAACTACATCTGAAGTGAGGGAGGATTAATCAGAGGAGAATTAACAACACTGTCCTTTACTGCAACAAAGTTTTAAAACTTAAATAATTTATCCTATGCTTTGGTCATGTGTATTAAAAAATAACTTTAATGTAACTTAAATACTCTAAAACTTACTATGTACAATTTACTCAAACAATTTTAGATTGATAGAGATTACCACATTTTACTTCTGTAACATTTTTATACATCCCCCAGGAATCCCGTGTCTATCCATGGGCAATCAATCCCCTTTTGAAACTCCAGCTCTACCCAGCTGCTTATCAACTTCCTGTCTCTAAGTTATGGCTTTTCAAAATTTCTTATCAGTGTAATCATAAATACTAGTACTTTTGCGTCTGGCTTCTTTCATTGGACCTAACATACTTATAGTCTGTTCTGTACTAAATTTCTTTTTTTAGCTCTACCATGTTGGAGATAATTTCAATTGTTCTGTCTTCAGGTTCAGTCTATTTATTTCTGTAGTACCCAACATAATAAGTTCATTTCAGATATGTTAACTTCCAGCTCTAAAAATTTGACTTGCCTAATTTTTATAATCCATGTCATTCTTCATTTTGCACACTTTTATTAAATCTTTAAATATATTTCCATAAACAATTTGAATTTTTATATGTTAATTTCAGGGCTGTGGAAATAGCTCAGCAGCATAAGTATTTGCCTGGCAAATGCAAGGTCCTGAGTCCAATCCCCAGTACCATAAAAGAAAAAGAAGTTCATTCCATTGTGTCTCTGGGTCTACTTGCATTGGTTGATTTTCTTTCAGTCATGGTTACTGGTTTTTGTTTTTGTTTTTTAATGTATTTCAGTACAAGGTCTATAGGGTCTCATTATATAGATTGGACTCATAGTGATCCTCCAGTTTTCAGCCTTCCAAGCAGTGAGATTACAGGCACATGTGTGCCACCACACCCAGTCTTAGTCTCAGAGCACCCTTGGGGCTGGGGATTGAATCCCAGCCACTGTGCCTGCCTAAGCAGGCACTTTAGTCTGCTGAGCTATCTGGCCTGTCCACGGGTCTGTTTCCTTGCAGTGCTAACAAATTTTTACTTTGTGCCTTCCATTGTGTTATCTTACTGAGCCTATGAATTCTGTTGTCTTGATTTGAAGAAGATCAGGTTTTTATTATTATAAGTGGTTAATTTATTGCAGATCGTCTCCATATTGGAGGCTTGTTTTCATGCAGTGGGAGCTTGTGTGTAGAAATCTGTATAATAGTGTGATTGAGCCTCAGTCTTAAAGCAGGGACTTCATGGTGTTACCATTGGGTGGGTGTTCTGGTTGTCCAAGGAGGTCTCTCCACTCTGGCTCAAGAGTGGAACCTGAGTTGTTCTGAAGAAGTCACGTTCAGTCATGTCTAATCTACAGGGTGCTAAAGCCATTAACAGCTATAAGAGCAATTTTAGTAGAGTGTGTGTGTGTGCGTGTGTGTATGTGTGTGTGTGTGTGTGTGTGTGTGTGTGTGATTAAACTGCATGGCGCATGACTTCAAAGTATGAAGATGACAACAGAAGGCTGTATAGGGAAGGGCACAGCGCAGAGCCAACTCTGCTTCCTTTGTCTACTGCACAGAGTGCATCAGAACTCATGTGTATTAGATGTTATATGCATTTATGTGAATAAAACACAGAGATTCCCAATAATAGCTCTCAGCCTACACACATGTGTGTGTGCCAGGGAGGCAGGGATTTGTCATTACTTAGTTATTGTCATGGTTTCGGATTCTTTTTGCAAGGAGAACAAAATAATACAGGACACATTATATAGTAGCATTTTATAATGAACCACCCAAAAATCATATATAAGAAATGCAGGAAATCTGTCCACACACATAAACCCTAAAGAATCCAGCAGAGGGCCTAGATCTTAATATCCTGCATGAATGCAGCTAAAAACCTAGGACTCATAACAATGCCTCCCACCAGACCAACTGGAGACACAGAACCTGCACAAAGTCTCATACACACCTGCTTCACAGATCTGTGCTGGAAAGGCCCAAAGGTCAGTGATGAAAGCTAGGAAGTCTGTGCCAGCTGGATGGAGGATCTGTGCTAGCAGGCTGAGGGATCTGAATGTGGGCTAGGAAGCAATACTCAAGGTAAGCATCAAGGATCCCCCAAAAGTACCACAGCCATCCTCAGGATCAGTGAGGTCCCGAGCTCCTCCAGCAATGAGGAAAGCCAAATTTCCACCAGAAAAGTCAATACAACAAGCTTCTCCATGAGGCTGAGCAGTTCGTTATCTTCCCCTTCAGAGCCAGGAAGCAATGCTCAAGATGAGGACCAGAACTCTTCCAAAGTTCATCAAGAAAGACAGCACAACTAGGTCTTCCAGCAGAACCGTCCAAGAGAACTAACAGCTCCAAGAGCTTCTCCAAACGGCATCCCTAACAGCATCCCAGCAGCTTCTCCTGTCCTGCCTTTATGCTGCTGGCAACAGCCTGCAGGGGGCCTCCTGCACCCAGCACCATACTGCACCAGCTGGGTGTAATTAGTTGACCACCAGTTAGAAATCCAGTCATGTAAGTTTTCTTACTTAATTATTTAATTTGAGTTTGTTTTGTTTTAAAAATTAGCAAGTTAAAATATTTTTAACGGCACTTTTGTTACGTGTTTTCACTAACTACAATCTGTTTCATGTGTGTCCAAGACAATTCCCCTTTGCTCCTGGGGCCTGGGCCAGCCAAGAGGTTGGACGCGCATGCTCTGGCCCAGTGGTTCTTCAGCTGATAGTTTTCCTGTAGATTTCTTTAGTTTCACTTTGGACCCTCCACACATACATATTCTTTCTCAGCCAGAGACTTATAAGGACACTGCAGACTTCTGGATCTCTCCTCCCTTTCTCTCATTCACTGTACTACAAACGCCAGGCATCTCAGCCTCCCGACACTCTTCTCTTTTGGAGCTCAGGGAGAGCACTGTGTTCCCCTGAGTCCCAATTCTGTCACAGACCCAGGAAGGCGCTCCTGTGCAGAGAATCTCACTGACCAGAGCATTTGCCCTATGTTTCCCTTGTCGCAGGAAGTTCAGTCAGGCAGTGCCTGTAGTTTAGCAGCTGAAGGCATCATTTTAAATATTTTGCCCTAGATTGTAGTGCTGAATGTTACATCAAGAATTAGTCATGGGCTAGCGAAATAGCTCAGCAGACAAAGCTCCTGCGTAGGCAAGCACAGGAACCCAGGCTCAGTCCCTGACACCACATACTGCCCTGGCCCCACCCCGGGCACACTGAGCCAGCCAGTCTGGGCATGGTGGCACATGCCTGTAACCCCAGTGCGGGGGACACTGAAAACAGAAGGATCATTATGAGTCTGAGCTGCGTAGGGAGACCCTGTACCAAATACATTAAAAAAAAAAAAGTCCAGTACCAATATCCATCACAGCAGAAACCTTGTCCTAAGACCATCAAATTTTAAAAACACAAATAACTTTTTTCAGAGGGGTATCTCACAACCTTAAAAGAAGTACTGGAAAGTAATGTTTGTCTTAATGAAGAAGGGGTTTCACCCACGGCTTTGGGTGCCTGTCTCTCCAGTTTCATCTCTGTCTTCATTCTCCAAAGATGAGTCATTCATTTACAAAACATTATTTTTTTTCTAAAATTAAATTATTTCCAAAAGGGGTTTATATTTGATTTAAAATAGTTATTTGGAAAATGCTTAAGTACATAAAATATGTGTTTCAAAATTCTCTAAGTGGAAACTGTATTTACCCAGTTTATATCGCATCTTCAGAATAAAAGTTTAGACTCTCCAGTGCTCCTAAATCAGTTAAAAAATAATAGCAACATTAATAATGATAATAATACTTAGAGTGGGCCAGCCAAATAGCTTAGTGGAATAAACTGCCTGCAAGCAGGCGCAGGGGGTTTGATCCCCAGGCCTGCCATGCTGGCCCTGCCCGGGGCACGCTGAACAGCCAATTGAGACTGGGCGTGCTGGCGTGCTTGTAAGCCCATCTCTAGGGAGGCTGTAAACAGGAAACTCACTATGAGTCCCATCTAGTAGTGAGACCCTGAACACCCTGTGCACCCTTCTCTAAAAATGTACAAGAAAAATTAATACTTACATAGACTTTACTATGTAGGAAGTAATTTCAGTGCCTTCCATGTGTCACCTTCTTGAATAAGCCAACAGGGTAGACATCATATTGTACATGAACAGACAGAGCTACAAAAAGATTAAGTAATTTTCCCAAGGTGACAGAGCTGGAATGATTCAATTGTATTCTAAATAAATTCTGGAGATGGTACCTTTATCCTAGCCAAAAAGAAGACATCATTAGATGATGTAATCATTAGATTTTAATCCTTTTGATTGTTGGCTCAAGTCTCAAGCTCATATGTAAATAACATCTTGCCAGATCAAGTCAGCTGCCTGCATTCATTGCATAAGACTTATATCATTGCGTATTTATCTTATAACTCAGACCAGACTTGAGAGAAAAAAAAATCATAACATGGTTACTCAGATTGAAATAACTTGTTTTTGCTAGCCCTGTTTTATTTATTTATTTTTTTTTTTGGTGGAATCAGGGATTGAACTCAGGCTTCTGTGCTTGCCAGTCAAGCGCTTATCCTACTGAGCCATCTCCCTGGCCCCAGCACTGTTTTATTTAAAGTGCCATTCCTATCTACTAAAAGGAAAAACATTCTGGATTAGTTTACTAAAAGAAATGCTGCATTTTATTTCAGGCTTGCAGTTGGGAGCCTTGGAAAACACATGTACATTTTGAACTCTGGGTAGAGAACAAAACTTTCCTAAGGCACGTGAAAACTTAGTGTGTACTGAATCTTAGCTGTGTCAAAAGCTCTCAGACCTTCACTACCCATCTTATTTGATAGAGAATCCATAAACAGTAATTCCTTGAAGGGAAAAAGAAGGTGCCGTGGCGAGGAAGGAATGGTAGTTGGAGAAAAGGTCTCCAGTGCATTCAGTTCTTTGTTAGTGTGTGTTAGGTTTCATTCACAGTCAAACCAGAAAAACTGCTTCACTTGGGTGGGTGAAATCACCCAAGATGGGTTATGGTGAATTGGAAAAATGTATAGATTCCTCCAATAAGAGCAGACGATTTGTCAGGAACCCCTAAGGTATCTAGAGGGGCCTGAGACCCCAGTACCTGTGAGGAGGAGGGTGCTATAATGATTCCTAGGAGTCATCTGAGGGTTGGCTCCAGAATTCTGAAGAACACCACAATCTATGTTTGCTCAAGTCTCCTATATAAAATAGCACACCTCAACATATACCCTCCTATACACTTGAAATCATCTCAAGATTACTTCCAGTACTTAATGCAATGTGAATACTGTGTAAAGAGTTTCTACTTTATTGTTTAGAGAGTGGTGACCCAAGGTAAGGGCTGGGATTATAGCTCAGTGTTACAGTGCCTGCCCAGTGTAGCTCATGCCGGGCTCTGGGTTCCTTCCCTAGCACAGATGAAGGCAGGAAGGAAGAGGGAAAAAGGAAGGAAGGGAGAAGAAAAACAAGGAAGAAAGGAAGAAGGAAGGAAGGGAGGAAGGAAGGAAGGAAGGAAGGAAGGAAGGAAGGAAGGAAGGAAGGAAAGAAGGAGGGAAGAAAAGGTTACTTCATGATATAATGGAAAGATTTTAAACTAACATACTGTTTCCCAAACTTTAAGTCAAGAAAAAAAATATTCATTGCAATTCTGAAAGTAGGTGAGCCCATTTGAAAATGAAATCCCCTTTATCATGAATTTTAGCACACATACAAAATCTGTTATGCATAGAATCATGTACAGAAACCAATTATTTTCAATGCAGATGAAACCCGCCTGAATAAATTGAAAAGTGTCACTCGGAACTTGGTAACGAAACAGTTAATATGTATAAATATGCTATTTATGTTGAGATGTTATGTTTTTTAAAATGTTAATGAAGTTATGACTCATGGGAATTTAAGTATGTCTGTAAATTTTTTGTATAAACAATGTTTTAAAATTAACCTCGCTGTTTTCATTCCTGAGTTAAAGTTTCTTGGAAAGGGGACAGGTCTTGTCCATAAATTGTGTCTAACTGTGAACTAGTACGGGCAGGTATGGGGTGAATTATTGCACGATAGCTGCATATGACTTCAAGAAATGAGTCCTAACTGCCCAGCTATCCTCAGGGTACAAACAACATCAAGCCTATTTTTCTTTTTCTCAAATTAAAAGTTAAAATGAACTTAAACTTCTGGGTGCCAGATTGAGAAGACATTCTATAGTCTACTCTGAGGCATTCTCTAGCCCTCTGCTCTGTTCATCCTAACGAAGAAATCCACCCAATTTCATTTCTGAGCGGAAAATGATATTGTGTCTCAAGATCCGCTGTCACCTTGTGGTCACTGTCCGTTGCTGCCACAGGCCACCCCTCATGACTATCTACTTGACTCTCCAGAGCCACTGAAAACTCACCCCCAGCCACATTTGGCCACAGGTCACCCTGAGCTTTCACAGGAGGCCACATCTGTGGGTGGCTTCGCTTGACTTGGGGTGAAATCCTGTCTGGGTTTCCTGGAAATCACCTAAGTGCCCACGAGGCTGAGCTCTGCTGCCAAGAGGTGCTGTACTTGGGCTGATTAGAAGCTCAGTCCACCGCAGGGCAGGCAGCCGCTATCTCGCTTTCCGTCCTCAGACTTTCCGGGGCTTAGGAACTGGCCAGGTTCTTTTCTTTCCTGACTCTCAAAACACAGGTGCTCCCTGCACATCCTTCATCAGAAGGCGGAACTGGGTCTTGAAAAGCAGCCAGAAGATTGGTAATGGAAAATGTTGTGTTTGCTTCCCTTGTCTGTCATTCTGCCCAGGATAACCCAGTGAAACTGCTGGCATCCAGCTTCACTAAAGCAACAAAAAAAGTCACTGCCTGTACAATCAATGGCAACACAGGTTGAAACTTCAGCAGGTCACCCCATCACTTCCAGATCACCAGAATCTTCAAGTTTGTATTTTGTTTGTTTGCAGAGCAGGGACAGAACTAGAGAAGGGTGCATTACTTTTCTGCTTTTAAAGACACCTACTTCTTTCTTTCTTTCTTTCTTTCTTTCTTTCTTTCTTTCTTTCTTTCTTTCTTTCTTTCTTTCTTTCTTCTTTCTTCTTTCTTTCTTTCTTTCTCTTCCTTCCTTCTCTCTGTCTCTCTGTCTCTCTCTCTGTCTGTCTCTGTCTCTGTCTCTCTCTCTCTCTCTCTCTCTCTCTCCTTTTCTTGTGGCAGGCTCAGCCCACCCTGGGGGCCGGGCTACTTGTGGTGCTAGAGATCGAACTGTGAACTGCGGTCCTTGAGCTTTGCCTAAGCTTGCCTAAGCAGGTGCTTTACACCGCTGAGCTATCTCACTGGCCCCATTCTTTTCTCAATTAAATATCCATATGTCCTCCTGAATACTGAACATATGTAGAAATTAAACACGGGACCTACAGTGTTGTGTATGAGCGTTGTACTCAGCAGCCCCGTGGGGATGATGGCGTGTGCTAGATCGCACCGTCTAATGTGACAGCCACTCGCCACCTGTGGCTGTGAAAGCTGTGAAATGTGGAACATGCAACCGAGAGACTGAAATGTTCACTTCATTTGATTTTAAATCACTTCCATTGCTCAAGTGACTAACAGTTACGGCATCAGATGAGGATTGCGATAGTTATTCTTCGTGAAAGAAATTCATCAAAATCTATTTCTATAGTACATTTTTTCTCTAAATCCTGAGCTTAAATGTGAATTTAATAGACTACTCTTTTATAAAAAGCAAAACAAAATAAACACTTCATCTACTATTTTTTTTTTAAAAAACCCTGAAAATATGTGTTTTTGTTCTTTTATCAAAACAAAACTTTTTTGCAGACTTGAAAAGCAGGTATTTTTGCTGCATGAGCCCTACCCATCAGTGTTTCTCTCTCCCACCATGTGGCTTTTATAAGTTAAACATGTGCAGTAGTAATATAAATAATTTCTCTCCAAAATTAACACACACTGAATTCTGAGAGCAGAGACAGTCTCCACCACCTCAGCCCTCAGCTGTCTGTCTTTCTGTCACAGGGCCTGTCCCAGAGAGCTGGCTCGTGAATTGATTCGTTTATGAAATATACTTCCCTCTTCTTAAAAATAAAAGCTTACTGTGGAGGGAAAAAAAGTAAAAATAAACGTGAACTGATGTAATTTCCTTACATGGCAGCTTTGAAGACCTGCCCTCAACTGAAACAGTACTGAGTTTGGGGTGTAAGACTCGCTAACACAGCTGGGTTTATACGCCCTCCCAAAAGGGCTCTTACATACGAAGCTTAATTGTCTTTAGCAGGAGGTATTTTAAATTACCACAGGCCACAGTTCTGCCCACAGTTATTCTTAGAAGCATGTTCATATTGGACAATTATATCCTCTGCAAAAGGGGCTAAAATTAGATGCCAAATATCATTTATCTTCTCTGACACAGGTCTCCTGTTCTCTAAAATTATTTTCTAAATATTTGACCATTCAGACATAATTCCAATTTTCAAACATATATTTTTAGGCAGCTGAACAGGGAGTCTGCAGAGAAATGATTGAGTTGATTTTGTTACAAAAAAGCTAAAGAATTTCTCCACCTACAGATGGAGATTTAGCTCAGTGGCAGAATAGACCAATGCCACGCTTGCATAAATCCCTGCATTCAATTCTTACTGTAAACAACAAAACAAAAACCAAACAACAAAAACCTATTGCGTGAATTAGATTTTCTGAATATACAGTAAATGTGTTGTTTTGTTTTGTGGCATTATAGATTAAATTTGCAGGATCTCCACTATGAGCTATATACTCAGCCCTTTTTATTTTTTGTTTTGAGACCAGGTCTCTCTAAGCTGCCCATGCTGGATTTGAACTTATAATCCTCCTGCCTCAGCCTCCGGAGTGCTAGGATTAGCAGTGTGTGCCACTATGCCCAGCATAAGGCTTTCATATATCACCAATTTTTTTTTCTTAAGTAATTGGCATCTTTAAGCCTGCAGGAATATGATTTCAGAGCTGGCTATAGAATAAATTAAACAGAATTACACTTCAAAATTAGCAACTGATACAGATTTCACATTAAACATATGCAATATAACAACCATTGATAATTTTTATTCTTGTTTTGAAATTCTGTGCCATGCATATTGTTGTGTGTTACTCTGTTTCTGTCCTTGTTCTTGCTTTTGTTCTAGTTTTGCTCTTTGAAATAAAAAAGAATTACCTGCAGGTTTGCCCATCAAAGTATGTTCTACTCAGATGTAATATGACTGATTTAGAGAATACGATTTTTTCCCTTCACTTTATAAGATAGCAGCTCAAGGAATCTGTCACCACTATAATAAAAGGCTTATTAAGGAATTCAAAACATATGCAAGTCTATTTATATTCTATATGATTACCATACAAAACCATGCTGGTTTTAAGTGCCTGCTGTAAAGCAGGAGAGAAGTCCACCAGCCCGCACATCAGAGATGCACTACAGACCCCTGTGAGTGAGCAAATGGCAGAGGCTTTCACCTGTGTGTCCAAATATTAAAAAGAATTATGTGCTGAAGAAGAATGCTTGTACCCAGAGGTAATAGCAGTGCATCTGTAGTTCATCTCCCAGCTCAAACAAGGATTGATTAAATCCTTCATCCATACAATGAGGCAAGGGACGAGTACGAGAAATGCATAGACTTACACTATTTACTTCTGTTGTACTCAGCACAGTGGGACCCGTGCTCTTTAAGAATTCACAGCCGAACACTACGAGGGATAATTTGAAATCAGCAACAGATTCATTCCAGGGTACGTTCCCTGTCTCCTCAAAGAATCAATAAAAGTAAAGGAATTCAAATCACAGCAAGAACTTTTCTCCCTACAGGGAGAAATAAACTTCCTAAATGACGTAAGAAGACATGGAAACAATTCCCTGAGAATGAATACAATTTCTGTCGCGAAGATATTTCCCAAGGGACCCTCCTCATCTGTGTGCTAAGGGTGTCTAACATGTGCTTCACTGGAAACAGGGGTGCCCCGCAGCAGGGCCTGAGGACCCCACGTGTGACCTGCCTCTGGACGCAGCTGTTCCTCTGTCCATGGACGGTGTCCTACTGTGTGCCGTGCCATGCACTGTGTCTTGAAACTGAGCCAAAGCAGCTCCATAATTGCCTGTTGGATTAAACGAATAAACATGGGAAGACATACAGTTCTCTTGTATTGCAGTGTAAGCTAAGTGCCCCATAGTGCCGCTTCAAACACAAACACAGTCTCATCGTTTAGGTGGGCCAGGAATTTAGCTGGAGGCTAAAGAACGCTCAAGAACCCTTAGTTAAAGTAGTTCTTCAGCTGTGGGCCTGGCTGGGGTTCTAGGTGCAGCCTCCCAGATGTCACTCATGTGACTCTAAGCCAGAGGTCTCAGTCTCTTGTGGCTGCTGCCACACACACACACACAAATCCAAAACAACCACAACAAAAACTTCATTTCATGAGCATCCCTGCTACATGGTAATAAGTTTTCTGTAAGGCAAATGACCCACAATTGCAAGTCAGAAGCTTCAACATCTTTTGTGATCAAGACTTTTTAGAAAAATTATTATTTTATTTTATTTTGGTCAAGTCTTGAAAGTCTCACTCTGTCATTTCGCATTTTATGAGTCACACAAGTTAGCCCTACTCAGCACAGAAGCGGCGACCACAGAGGGACTCACATAAAGGGAAGTAGGTATCTTTGGCTTCCTTGGAGGCTGCCTACCACAGAAAGCTTGTAAGAGCCACCACTACCCCCTGTCTGTTGTGAACCTTATCTGCAAAGCAAGCTATAAACTGTTGGGTGTTCACTGGTGAGATGATAAGTGATTATTCCTTCTTTCTCATCTTCTTTTGGTTTCTTTTGTTTTTTTGAGATAAGGTCTTTCTATGTAAGGCAGAGTGACCTCAATCTTGTGGTGATCTTCCTTTCTCAAGCGATCAAGTTGGGATCACAGGCACGTGCCACAATGTCTCACCTGAAATTGCTTTGATGTCATAAACAGATCCCTTTCTCCACATCGCTGATGGTGTTCCATGGCTACATTACACCTCTAGATCCTTCCTAGCCAAAATGGACTTGTTCTTTCTTTTGATAAGGTACTAAGTCTAATCTCTGTTTCGGATTAATAGGTATGAATGCCCTAGTGTGTTAATATCATTAGTTAAGCGGGGTCACTTTAAGAAACAGTGTGAAGATGGACAGTGGAATTAGGTACCTAAATTCAAATGCCTTCTCTTCAGCAGGTTGGTTGTCTCTTACACAAAGGTCTTAAGTTGTTTTTTCTTTTCAGAACCGGAGATTGAACTCAGGCCCTTGCACATGCCAAGTGCTTATTCTACTGAGCCATCTCCCCGGTCCCAAAGGTCTTAAGTTCTTTTGTTTCATCTATGGAACAGGGCGAATCAAAGAACTATTTGGTGAGCCCTAATCAGGCAGGGTGCACCAGAACCCCAAGCAGGCCTAGTGACACAGCAAAACATGCGACCCAGGCATATATCATTATGGCAGACAAGAATTTTCTCCTATGACAATGAAGTGGGCCTGGGAAGGCTGGAGAGCCTCCTCCCCCAACTAAAATGACACAAAGAGATTGAGCCTACAACAAGGGGCTCCTTTGATATGGCAGCTTATCATGTTGTTAAAACTAGATGCTCTTTTTTTATGGTAGGAGCAAAAAGAACTATCCAAAAGCCGAATTTATTTATGCCCTATGTTTATATATTTGGTAGTGTGATTACTATTTGACCTAAAAGACTTTTTTTTCATAATCCTTGACAATGCCGTGGGCTGAGCAAGCCTTATAAATGTCATAACAAGCTTTATGTGAAGAAGATGTAATGGATCAGAACTCAGCGTTATCTTGGGAACTTGGGAATGTGTTAATCCTTAAAGAATCTCAGTGGGTCGGGACCCATTGTGGGTGGGCTGGTTATGGCAAGGGTCCTACGAACCATTGAAGCAGCTGGAAGCAGAGACTAAACTCTGCCACCAGGGGGACTTTGGGAACCAAGGAGCAAATATAAGGAGCTGACACAAGCAAAATGAAGAAACTGGGAGAGACCCCAAATTTAGATGTATCTGGAGCTAGGTAGGAAGGAGTGCAATCACGTGAGGAAAACCCCAGAGAACTCTGTCTGTCTGCACAGAATGGAGAAGAGTAAGGGGTGAGGCAAAAAGCAAATAGTTAGCTATGCTTAGAACAGAGAAGGCAGGAGGACAGGTCATAGGGTGAGAACTGATGTGGGCCCTCTGCTGCTCAGAGTCCCCTGCTTACTAGGGGAGGCTGCTGGTGGAGGTAAAGGAGGACATTTGCAAGGGGAGAACTTTCTACTCTAAGTGCTGCCCCCTGAAGACAGCTTGCTGCTCTCCTGACGTAGCTCTGGCCCTGGATGTTCCTTGCACTTCCATTATATATTATTTCAGTCCAGTGCCTGACCTAGCTGGAGTTTCCGGTGTGACATCACGCTAACACATCTGTCACTGGGGCATTCTGTAAATATTTCTTCATAACCTCTACAGGTAGGACATAAAATCAATGAATGTTAGGCTTTGTCAGAAGCTCTGAAAATGTCACCATTCGCAGTATGTGGAGGACATACCTTCTCAGTAAACACAACTGAGAAACAGAGGGCTCTAATGATAATAATTTAATAATAATTATTATGAAAAACAATTATTAATTTTGCTAGATGTGCCCACAATATTGTGGTGACCTCAGAAAATGTGATTGCTGCTTTGAGTTCTAGAGACTTAGTCTGGTATTTAGTGCAGTTTTGTTAGAGGGGCCCCGATTCTGTAATAACCTAGATACATAAACTCTTTCCTGTAGAGCAGACACTGGTGTTCTACACTCTCGTGCTGGGTACAGCTCTCAGCGCCGTTTCCCTCTTCTTTCCCTACCTCACTCCCTGACTGAATCTTTTATCAGTCTTCTAATTTTTATATAGCTCTCAAGTAACAATGATTCACTTGCCCCTTAGAACTGAAATGGGGCCTTGTAATTCCGATTTTAGCATTTTGCTGCCTTCTTCAACTATGACACAAACTCTATTTTTGTCTATGCAGTACAGGTTTTCCTAATGGGCCACTTTCATCTTGATGAGATCCTGGTTCTGTGTGTGTAGGAGTATGTGTATGTGTATGTGTGTGTGCATGTGCGTGCATGCGTGCGTGTGTGTGTGTGTGCATGTGTGTTGCCTTACCACATCTGGCAAAAGTGTCATATGAGATATTCACATTGGTGACCATCTGCCTTCCCTGAATTCTGCCTGAAACATATCGCCTCTTTCTTTGCTATTTCAAAGTCCATGTTCCTCTTTGGGCCACTCACTAGATTTATCTTTTATCTGAAGGCTGCATCCTATGCTTACCGCTGATTAGGTAGAGATTACTGGCATGCACTGACTCAGATGAATGATCAAACTTTTTGTGGTGTGGGAACACAGTGCCTAATGTCATAAGAACAGACATATGGATCAGTGGAACAGAATAGAAGATGAAGAAAAAAATTCAGATCCATTCAGCATCTGACCTTTGAAAAGGGGGCCAAAAACATATGCTGTGGGAAAGATAAACTCTTTAACAAACGATGCTGAGAAAACTGGCTATCCCCATGCAGAAGCTGATGCTAGATCTGTATCTCTCACCAGTATTAAACGCAAATCAAAATAGACTAAAGATCTAAATGTCAAAACAGAAATAGCTGATCTGTTAGAAGATAAAATAGGCAAAATGTTTGAACACATAGGTGTAGGCAAGGACTTTCTGAATTGAAATAGCACAAGAAATAGCATCAAGATCCTAAAATATTAGAAAGCTTTTTTTTTTTTTTTTTTGTGGAACTGAGGATTGAACTCAGGCCCTTCTGCTTGCCAGGGAAGAGCTTATTCCACTGAGCTTATCTCCCCAACCCCTAGAAAGCTTTTGGGCAGTAAAGAAAATTACCAACAGAGCAAAAAGACAACCTACAAATTTTTTTTTAAAAGGCCGTCCAGACAGCTCAGAGGACTAACATGCCTACTTAGGCAGGCACAGGGGCTGGGGTTCAATCTCTATGGTGCCATGCCGGCCCACCCCCAGGACATGCTGAGACAGTGACTAAGGCTCGGAGTGGAGGTGCACGCTTGCAATCCCAGGGCTTGGGAGGCCGAACAACGGAGAATCACTATGAGTCCTGTCTGTATAGTGGGGCCCTGTACTGAATACATAAAAAAAGAAGAGCAAGTCAAATGAATAGATACTTCTTAGAAGTACAAATGGCAAAAAATATATGAAAAAATGTTAAATAAATGCAAAGTAAAACAGCACTGAGATTCTACCTTACTCCAGGAAGAGTAGCTATCATAAAAGAATCAAATAATAACAAATGTGGGCAAGGCCATGAGAGGGGAAAAAGGAGCACGTCTCTGCTCTGGGGGGTGATGTAAATAGTATACTCACTATAGGAATCAGTACGAAGATTCCCCATGAAGCTAAAACTAGACACATTCAACCCAGCTCTTTCCCGTCTAGGTATCTTCTGGAAAAAGTTTAAAGACATCATATTACAGTGCCACTCACATGCATATCCCTGTAAATAGCAACATGACTCATTTTTCTTTTTTTTCCTTGCAGGAATTGAACTCAGGACCTTGAGTTCGCCAGGCAGGCACTGTGCTGCTGAGCTACGTCCCTAGCCAGGGCGCAGCTACGTCCCTAGCTCACAACAGCACAACTTTAGCGGTGCCCTACAGGCTCCCACTGGCATGCTGAGTGCTTTGTGCTGAATGGTGTGGAAGCAACTTCTTCCTGCTTGCTCTGGCATTTCTGTCTCTCCACACCTTTTTCTTCCCCAGAGAAGTCTGTAGAAATCAGAATTCTTTTTCCCTAAGGTATCCTAGAAACTAGAGGGGCTCATTCCCCTAGGAAAGCTGTTCTCTCTCTTCCTTCTCCTTTAGGGCTATCATTCCAGAGAGGTCCTGCTGGACAGCCAGGAGGAAGGAATGCTATGGGGAGACCAAGACCACTGTGAAGGGGTGAGCCTTGCTGGGGTGGCCCCCAGCCCACACCGCTAGCTCTCAGCCTTTCGCCCAATCCCACTTCACGCAGCAAGCTGGCTTCATCAAACCTGAGCATAAAAACAGAGAGTTTTCCTACGTCTGCATTCTGGAGGCTTCCATGCCACACATAAATGTGATTAAATAAACCTAGTATTTTTTCTCCTTCTTATCCTGTTGTTGTAGGAGTGTTGGCTGTGAGGCTCAGGATGGGTGAGAGAGCATATTACTCCATTCAGCCCCTACCATAGGAAACTCAGCAAACGCAGAGCACTCTGGAGTGCATCCTGAGGGGCTGCAGGAGTTTGTCTTAGTCCCTTGCCTCATTCTGAGACACAATGCCTGGCATCCACAACTTAAAAGAGAGGTTTATTTTGGCTCAGTTGGTAGAGGTTTCGGTGCATGCTTGGCTGACTCTAAGGCCCAACAGTAGGGCAGAGGGGCCTGGCCAAGGACAAGGACCTTCAGGAGGAGACAGAGGCATAAGGAGAGCAGGAAGAGATGATCCCTTCCAGGCCTCGCCCCCACCACGCACCTCCTCCCACCAGATCCCACCTCTGTTCGTAGGAAACATTCCGGGGCTTTCCGGCTATGCATAACCAGCCTGAAAGTCAACCCCTCAGGACACGCTTGCCATCTAGGGAGTAGGAGGAAGGTGGTGAGGGAAGCTGTGGTCTGTTTCCTCTGGCTGAAGGTGATGAGCGTTTTGGGGGAGCGTAGAGACAAGATTGACAGAGGAGGTGAGAGCACCACACAGCAGAGCTTTGGGCTCCACTGTCAGTGCATCAAGCGGCAGAAAGAAGATGAAGCCTTCAAGCAAGGAGCCGATGACGACAGAGCTTCCGGTTGGGAAGATTAATTTGATGAGAGTACAGGGGATGGAATAGCATGGGGGAGGGGAGGGGAGCCCTCAGAGACAAATGAAGGCGCTGAAATTAGGATGGTTATTATTGTGGTAACTGAAAGATGGAGACAGGGAGGGATTTGGTGCTTTTTATTAAGAAGAAAAGTAAGTCTATTGTTATGGAGAGCACGTTCATTTTCTGTAAGGAAAGCCTCACACAGGACTGCAGGGGTCAGTGGGCCCAAGTGGATTACGAACACAAGCATTAGAAAAACAGAATTTTATGATGTTACTGTCAAGTTTCACCCCACAAACCGAGTTCTGATTCTTGGGCCCCTGACTGCCACAAAATGCATTTCCAGAGAATTGATAGCTGACCTAGAGAGATTCTAAGACCCTGTGTCTGCTGTTAAATCCAGTATTTATTTATTAAAGACTATTGTAAGGTTGGAGAGATAGCTCCGCAGAATAAGCACCTGCTTAGGCAAGCCCAGGGACCGGGGTTCATTACCTGGCACCACCGCCTGTGCTGGCCCCGCCCCTGGGCCAGCTGAGCCAGCCAATAAGACTGGGCATGGTGGCACAAGCCTGTAATCCCAGCACTGAGGAAGCTGAAAACAGGAGGATCGCTGCGTGTCTGAGCTGGGCGGTGAGACCCAAATACATTTTTAAAAAAAGACTATTTGTCAGTAGAAATTATGAAGTCTTAGGAGAACAGATGGCAAGAGTTATATATAGAAGCAAGGTTTGGAGGAGATAGAAATTCTAATACAATATTTTTTTCTTTCATTTTTTTAAACATGAAAAAGGAACAAAACCTGAAGTTAATATTACGGGGTTTAATACGCAAGGTGAAAAATTTTACCTCTCTTTTGCAAAACTATACAGAGAATGAATCAAAATTAAGACTTCACATTGTCTATGATCATCAAAACACATTCTAACAGCCTCAGCCTTTCTTTCTGCTGTTGGGGCCCAGAAAACGGCAAGCCAAAGTGTGACTCTGCACTGCGCTGAATGCTCTGAAGCAAAGGAGAACCAAGTCTCTCTGTCTTTCCCCCAGCTCCCCAGCACCCATGCCTTGATTCCAAAGCCCAGGAAGGGGCTCTCTTTGAAGCTCTCCTAGGCACCCAGAGTCTGGGTCCTCCAGAAGATTCACTCACATGGAGAGATACGAGACTTCACATGAGACTCCCGGGTGAACTGTATCCTAGGTTGTCTTGTCTATTTTTTTTTTAATTTAATCACTTTATTTCAAGTGTATTTTTAAAATCATAAATGGGGTTTTCTTAATCCAATGTCAAAACATTTATTCTTCACCACTGTAAAATCTGAGCAAGTCCAAAACACACTTTCCGAAGCCATTCTTCTCTGCTGCTTTCCAGGCTTCTGAGACGCAGGCTGTAAGCGATTCCGCTCGGGCATAGATTCACACCGCAAACAGAGATCTGGGCAAGTCAGCGACGCGAAATCGTTTCAGGTACTAAGAAGGCTTCTGGCCCAGGCTCACAGTGAGGCAGAATACGCTGCACACTTCCCAAGGAGGAGCTTACCCGTGTTCTCAGTCACAAAAAAGAACATGTAAGATTAAGTTATTTCTGTTCGTTTTGGTAGTATTTCCCACAGGCCTTGATCCTCAATCTTTCACGCAGCCACCAGTCAGGCTTGCTGAATGAACCCCAGCTGCCATTCCAAAGAGGAACAAGTCACTTTTGAGGAACAGTGTCGTTCATACTTCTTTTAAATGCTCAGAACGGTTAATGAAAATATTTTACTAACTTTGGCTGCTGTACAGCATCCAAATAAAGAAATCAAAGCTTTCCTTTCTTAGGCAAATTTTTACCTTTACTTCTAGGATTACAACTTTTTCACTTTTGTTTCTAATTGAATATTTAAATTTCTGAACTCTACATATCATAAGAGCTCCTTTGCAAATAGCTCTCCACAGCACAAATAAAGGCTCCAGAGACATTGGGAGCCACACTGTTTGGACTACAGCAAAGCTCAAATTGAGCCCAGACAGACGTGTCCCCGGGGGTGCGCAGCTCCACCTCCTGCAAATACCCTCACATCAGAAGACTTCCATTTACTGAGGATACAGACTATTATTGAGAATTAAAGTCTACTAAGAAAGACTGAAAAAAATTATTCCCATGCCCCAAACAACCACCAAAACAACCAGCTCTGATCCACCCCTCTTACTCCCCATGAAAACAGGGAAGTGGCAGGGCCTGAAGACTTCACACCTAAAGTCTCAGCTCCTACAAGATGGCTGCAGTTCACTCCACACTGCAGGTTTCTGTACTCCATTCTCCAATACTTCCCCCATTTATAAGTTTACACACACACACAGGCAGACACACAGGCACGCACGCGCACACACACACACACACACACACACACACACACACTCATCTCAAGTAGGACACTTTGTTGTGTTTGCTGATAAATTATGAGGAATATGACCTAGGTGTATACAGGGCTTTGCAGGTGTCTGTCAACATCAGAGTTCCGGTCCTCTTCTCCAGGCCCAAAGGAGCAGCCAGGGATGACTACTTCCCCATGCGCTGCTCACAGGCTGCGTACTGGTGGAGGGCAGAGAAAAAGTCCTCGTCACTGATGTTTAGGTGGGAAGGCCCAGAGACAGTCTCAGTCAGTCTGATCTGCCAGGGAAGAAAGCCTAACGTGCTGTCCACAGGACCAAACTTCCATATTAAATCAGGATCAGGGAAATTATTAGAACTAATCAAACTGTGCAGCACGTCCACGTCCAGGTCCGAAGGCAGCCACCAGCCGGCAGAAGTCCTGGGCAGCTCGCTCAGTGTCGGCTTTCCCATCCCCTGGGGCCAGCACCTTCACCGCCAAGTGACTATTTAGCACTTGTTCATCTTTGTCATTGCTGCTCGCGAACTCTGGTGAGTATTTGGAACACTCTAGGCCCAGAAGTTCCTGCTGTTGTTTTAAAATTTCATCCGTCAGTCTGGAATTATTTCTTTTGAAAATACCTCGCCCCCGATGCCATCTTCCCGCTGTCTTGTCTATTTTTTTAGACTCACTCATCTCCCCTAGAAATCATTGACTTTTTCCCTAAAACTGCCTATGGCCCCAGCTTCCCTATGCCGAGAGTACTGGTGTTCAATCACGGGGCCTTCTTTGACCTCCACGCTCCCCGTGATTCCCTCGCACTCGTACACTTACACACTTATAAGCCGTTTCTCCTGTGGATCTGTCTAATGTCTGCTTCTCTCTCATACCCTCAAATTACTGAGCCTTCAGCACATGGAAAGTTCCTTCAGCCCTCCATAGTCGTCCGACTTCCCCTGTGTGAGGAACAGAAACCAAACGCCAGCATTGTTCCACCCCCTGAAGCACTTCCCATGGATACTCTTTGTACAGCTCCACCCTGGCTTTGAGGCAGACAGTCTCCCAAGCCGAATGTGCCACTTCAGTAGCAACAAGAACTTAAAGGCACCATGGGGTCGTGGGTGAGGGGAGATCTCTAATGCTGCACAAGTATAACAGTGGAAATAGGTACGTTGAAAAGATTAACCGACACTAGGAAGTGCTCTGAACATTCTGGTATGTATTTGAAATCTTTTCCTACAAGCTTGTAATGATGGAATATTCATGGTCATAAACATTACGTCTTCAGAGCCATTTTGTAGAAGACTCAGAAAGACTACTGGCTGCTGCGGTTATGATCTATAAATACTGACGGGCTACTGCCCTTATGAGTCTCTGGGGCAGAGGAGTTAAACTATTTTCTTAGGCAGACTGAGCGACTTTGTGTTGCCACCTGCACCGAGCAGTTTTGAATTTCATTTAGTAAAAACAGCTTCCTTTCATACATCAAAAAGACGTAGCATAACGTTAAATATGATTAGCCTGCATAGCTAAAAACGGCAAAGTTTAAAAACACAAACATGTTTTTATGTCTGTATGTAGCTTGTGAATTTGTAGCCGCACTCCAGACTCACCTTGCGTGCACATCCTCAGAGTTATGCCTTCTCTTCTCAAGAGAAAATAATATCACTTTCAAAGTTTAAGATATTGTACATTACAGGTAATGACTGATGGAGTAAATTTTGTGCTTATAGCCAAAGGGCTAAAATCCCCCAGAACTTTTTCTATTGCAAAGTAGTATATCCATTATTCTCTGTTGGGTGCACTTGACCACCAGTTACATGAAAATGTATTATAAAAATAATTGATTTTCATCCTCATTAACCAACTATTAGGAAGAAAAATGATGGCAAAATCATTCATTATTTTATTGTCTACAACAGCAGTTCTAGGAATCCTCTTACTAAGGCACATATAGAAAAGCATTTCCCTCCCGATTTCCTGGTGAATTAGTACAATGTGAACAAAAAGATGGATAACCCCCCTTAGGAGCATATGGCAGCATTTCCTGTTGTACACTAAGCTCTTGGGCACAGGGCAGGGAATACACTTGCTTTCCCATTGTCTCCCAGGCTTTGTAGAAGACTTGACTGAATCTGGCACTCCCTCCTACCTTCTCTATACAAAATACCCTGTCTATTTGTTTTTGAGTAGTTAAGAGAAGCAAGCATATCCTTTAGATCACATGTCACACAGTAGAAAGTAGAGGGAAGAAAAGTGCTCTTAGACAGCTCCGCGAACCCACAGGAACAGCCCAGGAGCCTAGAGAAGACTCGCGCCTGTGGTTCTGTGCCTGCCCCTGCCCTCGGTGGGTGCTGGCTGGATCTCACCTCCCCACCCCCACTCCTCACCTGCCACTGCCCAGCTGCACTCACTTCCTGGCAGGGGTCTTCATCTGAGCAGTTTCCTCAAGGAACGTGAGTGCCCCACCTCAGTGCAGGGTTGGTGGATCATGGTGGGGTTTCGCTTGGAAATGTCCTGTTCTCTTCATCCATAGCCCAGGAGTGGATGAACACCACATAGTTTTAGTAGGCCTCAAAGAATCAGGGCTCTGGTTTGGTAAGTTTCTCAGCTGTTTTTGTTTGTTTGCTTTTGATGGCTTGGCACCACCACCTTAAGGCCTCACACCAACTAAGAATGCAAGCACTGTAACACGCAGCCGTATTCCCAACCCCTTGACTGTCTTTTAAGCCCAGTTGAGATAAATGCGATCTGATCAAATTAATACAATCTAGTCATGACCTTCAGTGCACAAGGCAAAGAGGACCCAAGATTGAGCAGTACAAGTTACCAGAAGGCTCCTTGGAAAAGCTGGCAGAGGCAACCTAAAGATGGCAGCAGCTGACATGGCACTTGGAGGTCACTGTACTAGTTTGCTGTCCCATTGATGGGACAAAATACCTGACAGACACAACTCAAAGGAGGAAGTGGACTGGTTCTTGGCTTCAGAAGTCCCATTGAGTGGCTGGCTCCACGGCAGGGACCCCACAGCAGAGGGCACGGTGGAGCAAACACTGTTAATGGAAGCCAGGAGGCATGGTATAAGGGGAGAGAGCAGTTAGGAGATGCACTCCAAGACTTAACCCCAGCTGGTGAGACCAGCCACTAGCTGGACCCCACCTCCCAACCGCAACCCTCACCTGTGACAGCAGCAGGGGATCAGTGCGCGGGGAAACAGCGCTTCTCCAGGGTGCAGTGAACTCTCAAGGAGTCTCTTAATCTACTCCAGTTGACAGTCAAGTTTAACTGGCTCAGCCATCGGCTTGTATAGACAGAGAAGGCTGTCCCCAGAAGTGGATTACATGAGGGCAGGTCTGCTGGCAAGATGAGAAGTGCTCGGGGAGGACTGGTACAAGGAGCCCAACCGCAGCAGTGGATGTGCAGCCTCAAAATCACGTGTAGGACTTTAGACCCTAAGTAGCAGTGTTTTCCCACCGGCCTGCAGATGCAAAACTTCTGATCAATTAAGGCAGAAGCAGACGGAGGATTTGCCTCTCTAACCTGTTCCTAGCTAATGCTAGCACTACACTGGTGGTCCAAGGATCAAACTTAGAGGAGCTCTAAGTAAAATGCAGCGATTCTAGAATGACAGGTCTGAAAGGACCTGTTCGAATGGCTCTGAAAGGCAGGCTTGGGAGTTTGGTTTTTATTGGTTACACTGGAAAGCAGCCGAATGGTTTTTAAAGAAGATGGGATGAGGTATTTTAGGGAGGATATTCTAATCACCGTGCCAGGAATCATTTGGTAAAGCAAAGGACTCATCAAAGGCTTTCAAAGTAGATGGGGTTTTCTTTAGGTCCTTGGTATAGAAGGACTAGCAGAAGAAACAGTTGATTTTATAAAACATTTACCTGCCAAGTTTCTAGTGTTATTAAAATTTAGGACAAGAAGCTCACTAGAGAAACTTGTTAAACATGTGAATGCCTTCTACATACATACCCAAAAGAAATAGAAGGGTTTAATATATTTGTAGACCCAATTTCATAGCAGTATTATTCAAAATAGCAAAGACACGGAAATAACCCAGGTGTCCATTGTTGGTAGATGGATACACAGAATGGAACGCACACATCATGGAATGTCACTTAACTTCCAGAAGAGAGGACATTTTGACGTCCTTTGCAGCTTGGAGAAATCCCAAATACATTATGCTAAGTAAAACAAACCAATCACAAAATGACAAAGATAGTATGATTTCACTGTAGAATAGCCAAATTCATAGAGACAGAAAGAAGGATAGAGTTTGCCATGAGCTGAGAGGGGCAGGGGGTTAGTGCTTCGCATGTAGAGTTTCATTTTGGAATGACGGAGAAGTTCTGGTTTCAGCGCATACCCTGCTGGCCCCGCGGCAGCCTGGCGCATGGCAGAGCAGTACAGTTCACGGCAGTGGAAAACAGCAAAGCAAAGGGAGGCACACAGCTGCGCTTCTTGCAGGCCTCTTTCCTTTCATTCTTCCAAGGAAGGGGTGCACAGAATCCTTCCTCAACTCCATTTTATATCTTTTTCATGCTGAGTCACTCAAGGGCACCCACCGTAGGGAGTAGCCGCCCGCCCTAGGCTAGGGCATGGAGTCCCGGAGCCCATCCAGCCCAAGTTTCCAACTTCTCAAGTTGACAAAATGTATCAACCATCACACAATGTAAATATATTAATGTTATTGAGTTGTACACTTAAAAATTAAGATAATTTAATGTTATATATAATTTACCATGACAAAAAAGATTCAAATTCCTGAAGCAGCCCTCCAAGCGGAGAAGTTGATTCTGTTGGTCTAGGCAATTGAAGAAGCTGCTTCAGCACCAAGTCCAGGGGATTCAAAAGCGGGCACTGAAAGACAGGCATTGTCTCTCAACATAGAGAAAAATAACTCCTCTGAAGTAGTCTATTGTAAGTGAGGAGACAGCATTTTGCTTGCTGTCAAGAGTTTGCAGGGTCCATGTCAATGTTTTGAGCATTCCTCTGAAACCGTAGAAGCCAGCCTTCATCCAGGGCTGTGCTCACCCTCTGAAGACAGCTACCTGAGGGAGACTCCCCTCCTGCAGTTCTTGTGCTGCATATTTTCTTTGATAACAACTACAGGCAGAAATAGAGCAACATAGACACAGACTAGGAACTCTGCATGGATTTTATGGCTTGAACTCTGTAGCTCTTGGCTGGTTCAGAGCTTCCTTACCATGGGTGTTAATTAAATGTGAAGCGGGATGCAATCTGGTGGGAAACAGAATGCAATGGAAATCAGGATAACAGAGGTCAGAGATGTGGAAGCAGGACAGAGAGTACAAACACAGACACGCATTAGGACGAAAATGATTTCACCCGGGGACCCAGAGACTATTCCTCCCCAGCTTGAACTTGTGCATTGCCTAATTCTAGTATAAAGAACATGTACTTCTGTGAATCATTTTAGGAACTGAAAATTATAAGATCAAATGTATTTGACTCTTCTGCCAGTCCAAATAGTAATTTATAGAAAAGGACTCTGAGCAGAAAAGAAACCAGAAAGGCAGGAATCAAATAAGAAGAAAGATACTTAATATGCAAATTAAATGCAAATTTAATACAATGACTTTTTACAGTTTCTTTTTAAAGTGAGAATATAATATAAAAATAGCGTGATGGCCAATTTTGTGTATCAGCCTGGCTGGGCTAGAGAATACCCAGATATGTGGTCAAATATAATTCTGAGTGTACCTGTGAGGGTGTTATGAATGAAATTAACATTCATATCAGTAAACTTTAAATCAGATTGCCTCTAAAATGCATGTGAGCTTCATCTACGATGCACGTCAGGATAGAACAGTGCCAACAAAACGTCTCCCCTAGCGAGAGGAGAGAGTCCAACACGTTGCACTTGGCCTTCTTTACACCGTCAGCTCCCTGTGCTCCCCCAGAAGCCTGCTGAACACCAGATTTAAGCTGGATCATAGCCTCTCCTGGGTCTCCAACAAACCAGATCATCTACAGATTTAGGCTCTGCAGCCTCCGTAATCACCTGAACCAATTCCTGGGACCAAATCTTTCTGTGCCTTTGTGTGCCTATGCTACTGGCTCGGTTTCTCTGGAGAACTCTGATATGGGGGGTAGGGGACACCTGTAAAGACGGTTGATGAGTTAGAAAAAGTAAAGTGTATGATGGTAGTGACTTTTTACTTAGGTCACAAATTCTTTGACATTCTTGTAGTTAAGAAGAGAGAGACACTCTGTGCCCTGAATTTCAGTGGGCTTGTGGCTGCTTTGAGCAAAAGGCATGGGGGAGAAGTCACACGTGGCTTATGGAATTATGTCATAACAGTCATGAACATTCACATGTTCACTGAACACGCAGTGGCAGACCGCAAAAGGGCCACGTAAGGGTTATGAACACCCTGAGGCTGCTACAATGAGGCCCATGCCATACCAGGAGACCCCACACAGCTCTCAAGTAACAGCCAACACAGAACCCTTCCTTCCTTCGCCCTGGCCAGACCCCCATCCCAGGCCTGAGAGTGAAAAAGGCTGAGGCTGGAGCCTTTCTTCTGGGGGAGCTATAAACAGGCCATGCTGCTGAAGCTTTTGTAAATCCCTGCTAGGCAGAATTGATCCAATAGAAGAGTTTTTAATGAAATATTTTCTTAAGTTCTTACAGTGACTTTCTCTATCTCAGGAATATTTAAAGAATATATTCATTGCAGAAGAGGAAAGAAACTTAATTTGTAATACACTGCAGTCATTAGCAAACTGTAAATAGTTCTAAAGAATATTTTCCAGTTTTCTCAACTTTTCCTATTGTTATATTTATATAACAATAATTTGTAAATTTGTAAATTCATGCAGTTACTACCAAAGAGAGTGCCTTAGTTACTCTTATCTCACAGCTGAGGCAAAATACCCAATACCTAAATTTAAAGAAGGAAAATTTAACTCACAGCTTGTAGAGGTTTCACTCCTTAATCTACTGGCTCCAAGGCAGAAAACAGAAAGCAGAAACAGTTTGTGACTGCAAAATACAGAAAAAGCAACAAGAAATTAGAAATTCTATGCTTTATATTGCATGTAGGCTACCTGCCCTCAGGCAGATTCTTCACTCAGGTATGCTTAATCCCAGCCAGAGCTCTGACAATCCCATCAATGGACTGATTTGCTATCACAGACCCCAATCCCCATACTCTATATCCAGCCTCTTCTGAAAAAGCCCTAGGACCTCATGAGACTTTAGGTGACATCCAGACACAAACCCTAGCATCCCTACATCTGGAAGTATCATTAGATATTTTTATCTCTCATCTGATTGGGTGGAGGAAGTAAGCATAGATTTTAAAAATTTTGTAATCTTTATTTATTTGTTTGGTACAGGATCTCACTACACAGCTCAGATTCCTACTGATCCTCCAGTCTCAGTCTCCCAGTACTGGGACTACAGGCGTCACTGCCACGCTCAGTTTTGGTGGCCAGCACAGTGCGCCTTGGGTTCTGGTGCTGGCACGGCATGTAGTGCCTGGGTTTAAACCCAGGTCCTTGTGCTTGCCAGGCAGGTACTTACGCTGTCATTCTATCTCCCCAACCCTAGAAAACATAGATATTTTAGTGCGGTTTTATAAACCACAATGATCTCAGTACTGTCACCTACCAAGGAAAATCATTAATATTATTCAACAGAGAAAAATACTAAACTCCATTCATTATATGCAGATTTGGGACCCCAAATTAAGATTTCTCTCTAAAAGCAAATATTAGCTATAATGTAAGGGTAAAGCTTTATTATCTTAAAAGTATAATTACATTGGCAGGCAGGACCAGCACCCAGCAGTGACAGCCAACACATTGGGGAAATGTCCAAAGCAGCCGTGAGAACAGGAGACACAGTTTCCTAAAGGGTCATGCAGAGCCAGCAGTTGGTGAGAGGGGTGAACCAGCATCGTGCTCTGGACATGAAGAATAGAAGTGGGCAGGTGGGGCTGCCATTGATTTCAAAGGGCTCAGGGTGAACTCCCGCAGAGGAGGTTCCTGGGTCACTTCACTGCCAATGACCTGGAGTGGAGTGAGGGTGGAGCCATTGGATCACAGAAGCCTGCTGACTGGTGGGAAGCAGCATAGGGTTAATTCTGCTGAGAGGCAGAGCTGGGACACCTAGACTCCACCCCAGTAGCCACCCAAGGACATTCTTAGTCCTTAAATACAAAGGGTTGGAAGTGAACCCCTGGTCTGCAGCGGGCACAGTGATCTTGGGCTCGTGGCAGAAGCAGGCAAGCAGCTTTGGTCTGCAGCAGGACCAGAGTCAGTGATGTGGAGCGGGCAGCAGCTGTACACAGCAGCAACCTGGGCTTTCCCCACCCGAGGGCACCACCACAACGGGCCGAGCACCACTGAGACGGGCAGAGTCAGGAGAAGTAGACATTCAAGAGTGCTGTCAGCTTCACACCAGTGCCAGCCTGCACATCCAGAGGCCAAGACCAGCCCCGTAACTGCAGGACTGTACAGATCCAGCTTGGACACTACCACAGAACTGTGGACACCAGAGGAATATTATTCTTTGTATTTTGTTTGTTTGATTCAGATTCCTTTTCTTTCTCATTGGATTTTGCTCTTCACTAGATTTCTTATCATTCACTTTATATTCCTCTATTTGTCTTCTTTATCTTTTTTCCTGAACAGTCTCACGATTCTGTGATATTTTCATGTGAGAGAATGCTATCTCTTCTCTTTCTGGTTTGCTTCAATATTCTTTGATTTCTCTCTTATTTTTTTTCTATCCTGTGTCCCTCTCATTTCCCAAGTCTTGGCTGGCCTGATTGTTCAGCCTTCCTTCTACTATATCTGTCTTCATTCATCTCTCTGTTTTGTTCTCTATTCTTCTTAACACCCCCACCCCCATGAAATCCCTCTACTAAGGGGAAACTAACTGCATACAAGTTCCTGGCATATGTTGGATTTTGTTATACAAGTGTAGAACTTGCTCCTATGAGCAAAAGTGTCAATAGTTACCACAGTTTGCCAGTAGCAAGGTTCTACTTGGTGCCATTGTTATTGCTAACTATACCACTGTGGCTAGGATGTAATACCTGTTGTAATCAGTTTGTCTGGGGTCATGACTCATGACTATCACTACAGCCAAATCACAGGAAGGATACTGAGACAAACAGATAGCAATTTCTCATCGTTAATAAATTGGTAAGGTATGTTCTTGGGATAGACACAAAGATCAAAAACCACTTACATCTAGAAAACATGTCTGAGGAATATACACTTCCTATGGAAGACTCAATACTAGTGACACAGCTGTCTAACACACATTTACAAGCATCAACACAGGAAAACTATAATAAAAAATAGAAAATGAAAAGGCACAGAAGCAAAATGCAACCCCAGACCTCTTGGTCACCTAGGACAAGCCCCAAAAAAAGAGATAGAGGAAATCAGGTCATCCACTGGAACTTTCTGAAATGATAACAGCAAAAGTTAAAAAAAAAATTGGTGAGGCTAGAGCAAAAATAATCTCTCAGGTAAAAAAAGAAATGATGGTCAAAATGAAAAACATAAAAGTAGATACAGATAAAAAAAAATAGAGGAGCTTGGGAAAATGGTGAAAACTATGAATGCTCAACAAAAGCAAGAAATGAAATCAATGAAACAGATCTAAACGTAAGTCAGGGAAAATAAAATTTGATTGAAAATATATGCAACAGATTGAATGAAGGCAAAGATATGAAGATCAGATAAGAAGATCAGATCTAGAAGACAGGACTGTGGGTAGCGACCAGGAAAAGGAAGATACCTTAAAAATAGTTAGGGACCATAGAAAATCAATCCAACAGCTGCAATATGAAGCAAAGAAGAATGACATAAGATTAATCAGAGACAAGAAAGCTGGAGATGGCACAAATGCCATGAGAAACCTCTTCCCAAAAGTAGTGGCAGAAAACTTCTCAAACATAAGGAATTTGACATACAAATAACTGAAGCATCTAGAACTCTACTTAACAGGACCAAAATAAATATACACCAAGGAATAATAAACAAGACTCAAGAAATTCAGCATTAGAACAAAACATTAAAAGTGGTTAGAAAAAAGAAGCAAATCGTATATAAAGGAAAGAACATCAGAATAAATAAAAAACAACCTCATATCAAGGAGACCTTGGAGTGAGGTATTTCAAGCCCAAAAGAGAGCAATCTCCAACCCAGACTGATATAACCTGTGAAAGTATCTTTTGCAATCAATGGAGAAATAAGAACATTCCATGACAAAGAAAAACTGAGGAAATTAATGACCAGCAAACCAGTTCTCCAAAATGCTCTGAAGATATTTTAGACATAACAAAGACCACAATTCCAAAAACACTGTAGAAAGAAGCTACAAAGAAAAAGCAACTAGACAAGAAAACGACTGGTTACCAACATCAAGAAAAGAATAGAACAAGGGTGAGCCAGTACATATGTTATAACATTCAATGTAAATTATCCAAATACACCAATCAAAAGAGACAGGCTTAATGGATCAAGAAGCAAAATCTAATAATCTAATTCCTTACACAAGTAACACTTAATTCGAAAAGAAATTCATAGACTGAAGGTCAAAGCATAGAAAACAATACTCCATGTGACTGGAAACGAGCCTGGGTAGTCATTCTATTTGCAGACAGTGTGAATTTCAAGCCAAGACTGATCAAAGGGGACAAAGACATTCAATACACACTTGTTTAGGGAACAATCCAAAGAGAAAACATAAATATATATGAAGCAAACACCAGTGTGACCAACTATATAAAACAAATATTAAAAGACATGAAAAATCAAATAAGTACTAATGCAATTGTAATGGGGCACTTTAATACTCCACTCTGACAAATACATAGATAAATTAGACAAAAATTAACAATAAAATATTAGAACTGAACCAAACCCTTGAACAAGTGGGCTTAGTAGATATCTACAGAATTTTCTACCCCACATCACAATACACATCTTTTTGACTATGCATGAGATATTCTCTGAAATAGGTCACATACTAACCCATAGAACATGGTTAAGTAAATGCAGAGGAATTGAAATTATGCCATGCATATTTTCTGACCACAATGCAATGAAATTGAAAGTCAACGGCAAAAAAAAAAACCACAAGAACTTCATAAAAACATGAAATTTATGTTTTTATTTATTTAGTCTTTTATTTATTTATTTGGTATAAGATCTTGCTACACATCTCAGACTCAGAGTGATCCTCCTATCTCTGCCTCCTCAGTACTGCAATTACAGCCATGCACCACCATGCATGGTTTTAGTGGCTGGCTTGTGCAGGCTGGACATGGCATACGATGCTGGGGATCAAAACATGGTCTTTGTACTTGTCAAGCAGGTGCTTCAACCACTGAGCTATCTCCCCAGCCCCAACACATGAAATTTAAATAATGCCCTCTTGAACAGCCAATGGGTCACAAATGAAATTAATGAAGAAATTACAGTTTCTATAATTAAATGATAATGCCAGTATCACATCCTGGAAGTAAAGAACACAACGAAAGCAGTGAATAACAGGGAAATCTCTATCAATGAATACCCATATCAGCTTAAATAAACAAATTTAATGTTGAACTTCAAACTTGTAGAAAAAGAAGAGCAAGTCAAGCACAAAGCCCATATGGTGAAGGAAATTATTATGATGAGAGAAGAGACCAATGCAATGGGGACTAAGAAAATAATCAGTGAACCAAAGAGTTAGTTCTTTGAAAGATTAAATAAAATTGACAGTCCCTTAGCTGAACTTATCAAAAAAAAAAAGTAAGAAAAGTCACAAATCCATGCAATTAGGAATGAACAGATCCTTCAGAAATGCAGGTCATACATGCCTACTTCATGAACCTATAGTCTAATAAGATGGAAAACGCATGGACAGATTCCCAGATACATATGAATTAACAAAGCTGAATCAAGAAGACATAAAAATTCTTAATAAACCACTAATAATCAATGAAATTAAAGATGCAATGAAATTCTCATCAACAACAACAACAAAAAAGCCCAGACCCCAGTGAATTCACTGCTGAATTCTATAAGAAATTTAGAGAAGACTTAATACCACTACTTCTCAAACTCTTTAATGAAATTGAAAGGGAAGTGATACTTATGTAACAGCTGATTGATTATGTCAGCTGATTTCTAAACATGAATTTAGAAATCTACTTAAGTTGACTTAGAATTTCTAAGCTGATTGATTATGTCAGCTGATTTCTAAACATGAATTTAGAAATCTACCTAAGTTGACTTAGAATTTCTACAGCCTAGGGTGTAGTGGTTCTTTGTTGTCCATAATTAAAAAAAACTACAGAAAATTGGAGTAGATGGCCTTTGTCTCAATCTGATAGACACCATTTATGACAAACCAACAACCAACATCATACTAAATGGTCAAACAATGAAAGCTTTCACTCCAAAATCAAGAACAAGACAAGGACGTCCACTATCACCATTCTTATTCAGTGTTGTTCTTGAAAATTAACAAGAAAAGGAATAAGGATAGGAAAGGAAGAAGTTAAATTATCATCATTTATGGATGATATGAACTCTACATAGAAGAACCCAAAAACATCATCAACAGACTTCTAGATTTAATGGCCAAATTTAGTTAATGTAGCTGGATATAAAGTCAACACCCAAAATCAATAGCAGTCATGTGGCCAGCAAAAATCTCACTAAAAGAGAAATTAGGGAAAGAACATTTCCATAATACCATGTAAAAAATGAAATACCTAGGTATCAATCTAACAAAAGAAGTAAAAGATCTATACATTGAAACCTATAGTACTCTGAAAAGTACTATAGGCATCAAAAGATTAAGAAGAATATAAAAAAAACTGCAGACATCTCTTGATCACGGATAGGAATAACCAACAGAGTGAAAATGGCCATACTTTCAAAGTTGCTATACAGATTAAATACAATCCTGATCAAAATTCCAATGGCATACCTCACAGGATTAGAGAAAAAAATTCTAAAATTCATTTGGAATCAGAAGAGACCTAGAATAACAAAGACAATTCTAGGCAAGAAAGGCAAGGCAGGAGGCATCAAAATCCCTGACTTGAAATTGTACTACAAAGCTACTATGATAAAAATAGCACCATAATAGCAAAACAACAGACCCAAGGATCAATGGAACAGATTAGAAGATGCAGAAACAATTCCAGTCATATTCCGCCAACTTATCTTTGACAAAGGTGTCAAACACATTCACTGGAAGAAAGATAACCTCTTTAATAAATAGTGCCGGAAAAACTGGCTCTGCACATGCCAAAGATTAAAATTCAACCCATCTCTTTCATCATGCACTAAACTAAAATTTAAGTGGATCAAAGCTCTGAATATTAAAAAAGAAACACTAAATCTGCTGAAGAATAGAATAGGTAGGACTCTTGAAGACACTGGTATAGGCAAAACCCCAACCACACATAAACTATCAAAATGACCAGCAACTGGAACCTCATTTTATTGAAAAGTTTTTCCACAGCATGAGAACACATGAAGAGACAGCCCTCAATGTGGAAAAAGTATTTGTCAACTATTCCTCAGACAAAGCACTATCTATAATCTAGAATATATAAAGAACTCAAAAAAATCAACTGCTACAATTTGAAATATCCAACTCAAAAATAAGCATCTGGAGTGAATAGACACTTCTCAGATGAATAAGTAGAAATGGCAAATAAATATATGAAAATATACTGAGCATCATTGCTCACTCAAGAAATTCAAATTAAAAAAAAGCACTGAGATTCCGTTTCACTCCATAAAAAGGGCTATTTAATTTAATTTTATTTTATTTTATTGAAGAACAAATAGCAATGAGAGAGTTTCAAATCAAATTAGCAGGACATGGGCCGGGGAGATGGCTCAGTGGAATAAGCACTTCCCAGCCGGGCGTGGTGGCGCATGCCTGTAATCCCAGCACTAGGGAGGCTGAGGCAGGAGGATTGTTGTGAGTTCGAGACCAGCCTGAGCTACAAAGTGAGCTTAAGGCCAGCCTGAACTGCACAGTGAGACCCTGTCTCAAAAAGACAAAAAAAAAAAAAAAAAAAGGAATAAGCACTTCCCTGGGAAGCGCCAGCACCTGAGTTTAATCCCCGGTTCGGCAAAAAAAAAAAATAGCAGGACAGATTCAATAATTAATACATTGCATATTGTTTTTGTAGTGGTTTATTGCTGTACAAGGTGCATACATGATATTCTATTTACAAACACTATTAGAGCAGATGCCTCTAATCAATGAATTAAGAGAATGTAGCTGTATATCTATCTTTTTTTAAAGCTGAATTATAGTACAGTTTCAATAATTAATACTTTTTACATTGTTATCTTCCTAGTGGTTATCCATAGTACAAGGAGCAGACACTATTAGTGCAAATCTTTCTTCTCATAGAATTATGCAAAAAAAAACAAAAAAAGGCTATTAACAAGAAATGAACCAATAACAAATGCTAGCAGGGTTGTGGGGGAAAAGCAAGCCCTCTCCACTGTTGGTGGGTGATACCACTGTGGAAATCAATGTGAAGATTCTTCAAAAAACTATAAGTAGAGGCTCCATTTGACCCAGCTATTCCTCTCCTGGGTATCTTCCCAGAAGAAGTAAAATCATCAGACCATAGCAATATACATGTTTATATCAGCATGACTTAATAGCTAGATCTTGGAAGTAACCCAAATGCCCATCAACCAAAAAATGCATAAAAAGATGTGGCATTTTCATGCAATGGAGCACTACTTTGACATAAAGAAGGACAAACTTATGACATTTCTAGCTAATGGGTACATCTTGAGACCATGCTCTTAAGTGAAATAAATCAGGCACATACATGTAAATGTTGCCTTGTTTCCCTGGCATGAGAACCTGAAAACATAAATAAGAACCAAGATGTACACTAGATACTGTGAAATAGGAAGAAATTCCTTTTCAAAAAGAAAAAGGAAATAGGGAGGGGGAAAGAGGAAAGAAAAGAGGGGAAGAGCCATCCAAATAGCTCAGCAGATTAAAGCAGGAGGAGGGGCCAGGAGTTTGAACCCCAAGCCCCCAGGCCTACCATGCCGACCCCACCCCTAAGGCACACTGAGACAGCAATTGAGACTGGGCATGGTGGTGTGTGCTTGTAATCCCCGCTCTTGGGAAGCTGTAATGGGCGATCACTATGAGTCCGATCTAGTAGTGAGACCCTGAACACCATGTAGACCCTTCCTTAAAATACAAAAATTTTAAAAAAAGAAAAGAAAAAGAAAAACAAGAAAAAAAGGGTAAAATGGACACAAAGCTTTCTAAGTAAGGAGAGGAACAGGGGTTGAAGAGAGAGGAGGAAACTGGGGGGAAAGGATGGATTCAAGAAATACCACACAGAGGTACGAATTCCCTATGAGGAAAATGATCATTATGTATATCTACATTGTGCCAGTAAATTTAGTACAAAAGAAAGTAAATATGTGTAATGATGTTGCACTTACTAGTGATTTATAAAAAGGGTTTCTTGATATTACGTTGGCCATATTCATTAGGCTTTTATGGTGTTTCTGCGATTCTGCTGGATCAGGTAGTGAATGTTTAAAAGCTGATGTGCATAGAACCCGACCAGGCGACCCATGTAGTTTTGTGTGTGCAATACAACTTGCTCACTTAAAAGAGCTAGATGGTTCTGCAGCGTAACAGAAGTGTATTCACGCTAGAATCCAAGGGAAAGCCCTCTGGGTCTGCAGAGCCTTTCAGCTGGGCATAAAGGAAATGATCTCCTATGCAACACGTGATTTCACTTCTTTTTCCAAAGCTCTCTAATATTTTAAACTTTGCAAGGTTCTTTCTATATTTTGAATTTGGCACCAACATGAAGAATGTCAAAACGACAAATTTCCCCGTCCCCAAATAAGCATACATCAGGCCTGAAACCATAAGTTGGCTAATTTTATATTATTTTTTAATTTTATTAAACTTGTGCTTTGCTGTGCTCACTTCAATACCATACATACTAAACTTATCTTTTGCTGTAACTGTAATTTTCATGAAAAATGATCGCAAGAGATTAGAAAATAAAATAATCCAGGCTACACTTAACTGGTTTTGTTTCCTGGTTTGATACTGTGAACTAAATTAGGCTTTCTCCCTCCTACTCTTCACATAAATAACTGGGCCTTGGGAATTCTACCTCCCTCAAGGCCTCAAGCATCTACTATTCTGTCTCATGTGTCTCACACTCCTGTGATTTCTGGAGCGGGGGATGGCCAGGAAAAGCAAAAGAAAGTTGGATCTTTGTAACAAAATCACACAAATCCCTATCACACTTGGACTCCTCATTATGAAGGGAAAAAGAAGAGAAAGAGCAAACACAATCATCTCCAATAAACTAGTAAAATATTTAAAGTATGTTAATAGAACATATAAACATTCCAACGCTTATGAAGATAAATAATTTAGTTCAATAAATGTAGCAGAGTTCACACTTCCCAGCTGCTCCCAGCTCCCTAAGTAGCCATCTGACTCGGGTTGGCCTGACCTTGAGCTCTGTCTCAGGCAGTTCCTCAGTCACCTAGACGCCGAGAAGCGTGGCAAGCGGCTTTGCCCCACCTTGTGGTGGGCTTGTGTTAGCGGTGCCCTGAGTCTCCGTGTGCTGAGGGCTGGGTAACTACCTTCCTAACCTTCTCCTTCCGCGTCTGCCCTGTGAGTCACCTACCGACTCAGCCAGGCTCCCTTGAAGTCAGAGAGCTTCCCCCAGCCTCACCTGCCTTGATGGCACTTGGATGTCAGTCAACCCCGGACAGTCAGTGGTCTCTCGCTGCTGCACGCCACACCCTGCGTGTAGTGACTTCAGGCAAGCACAGCTGCTTGCTGCCGTGTCTGGGGCTTCCGTTGCTCCGTGGCTCCTGTCTCCTCCTTGTGTCTCCCAGCCATGCTGTGCCCTCCCATGAGCCCATTCTTGAGGGCCCAGGCATAGTGTTCTGGCTCAGGCTTTCCACGCACGGAAGACTAGGGCATGTGGGTTTCTCAGATGGCCCTTCTGTAGAGAGAAGGTTCTGAGCCAAGAAAATGGAAGGTGCTGGTATTATTATAAGGCGTGGGCTCAGAAACTGGTACACTTTTGGCAAAGTCAATTGGTCCACACAGCCTAGATTCAAAAGTAGAGGATTTGAACTCTGCTTCTTGGTGGGAGGGGAATTACAAAAATGTAGGATCTTCTCTAGTCCGCCGTTATCCATTTCCCCAAAAGTTTCCAGGGTCTCAATCACTAGTAACTCCTGCGTGCGCCAAACACAGGAGCAAGCAGCCTAGCTGCTGGGTTCACACTGCATCTCACAGATGGTCACCTACGTCTTTCTCATGATTTCCCATGAACTCACCATTTTGCACACTGTGCTTGGGTGGCCCGAGCCTGTGCTGGGAGGGCGTCTGCGGCCAGCTGGAGCACCTAGGCTCCCCAGAGAAGGGGGACCAGTGGTGCGGGAGGTGTGGTACAGGGGCACAGGATTATGGGGGCGGTTGAGTGTCAAGATCTGCAGGGAGAATCAGCAATCTAGAGAAGACCAGGTGCTGAATTCCTCAGTCCAAAGGTCTGAAAACCAAGGGAGCTCACAGTGTAGGCCCCATGGCTGGCGTGAGACTCAGGGAAAACTGGTTTGACTTCTTGAAGGCAAGAAAAAAGTTCCTGTCACAGTTCAAAGGCATTTAGGAAAGAAGAAGTATTTCTTCTAACTCAGGGTAAGATCAGACTTCTTGTTCTATTTAGGCTTCAACTGATTGCATAAGGTCCCTTAGATTAGGAATGCAAGCTGCTTTACTCTTCCTGCTGATTTATGTCAGTCTCACCCAAAAATATTCTTAGAACTACCCAGAATTATGGTCTACCAGGTATCTTGGCATGCCGCGGCCCAGTCAAATTGATTCATAAAATTAACCATCACATACCATCTCAGGGTCCCAGCCCTGCCTCGTTGTGACAGATACTATGCACCCTGAAAACAACTATTTATGTGCCTGGCTTGTAAGAGACTCATTTCCTGTCTGGTCCTTCCAATAGCAGAGCGTATGGTGTGTTTATGAGGGCAACTGTTCAAGAGTAAACCGAGCTCACACCAGGTAACAGAGGCACAGTAGTCTCTGCGTGTACATATGCACGAGGCACTTGTGTAGGATTACAGCAGTGTCCGCAGGCAAAAGAACGAAACAATGTCGATGATCCCTAAATTCTAATATCTGCCCTGTGCTTTATAATTTACAAACAGATTTTTATGTATTTGGCCTCCTGCTGTCCCTCTGATGCTTATATATTATAATGAAAGCTGCTTTGGAAAGGAAAATATTAATAAAAGCTACGCAATGCTCGGTGACTGACCTATACAACCAAACTCCTTTCATCACTATCATTCATTTATTTATGCTCATCATTTATCCCACAAATACATATTGAGTGCTCAGTGCTAGAGATAAATTGGTGAGAGAAACAGATGTGCCTGTTCTCACAAAGGCACGCTGTCTATTATAGGAGGCTGCTGTTAATTAAATACTATTGCAAATCAATATAAATTTAGACCTGTGATCAGTGCCCTAAGGCAACGTACATCGCAGTATAAAAGCATCTCATTGATGCTGGAGAAGACACCTACCAGGGTCAGGGGTAGGGAGAGCCCCAAGTTTCAGGAGGAGGGAGCAATGGTAGTATTTTAAAAGATCCCTGGGGGGGGTGCTCCCATGGCCTTTCAGGTCAGTGTGCCCGCAGCGTGAGCCCAACAGGGTAAATTCTGTGGTTTGTTGCAAGCCTGTTTGCAGATGGAGAAAATGGAGACTAGAAAAACCAGGCAGGCAGGCAGCGGCGGGGTCAGCGCTTGCGCAGAGCTGTTCTCACGCCTGAGTTCCTGTTCCCCTCTGTACAGTCTGCTGTTTGTGATGGGTTCATTCTCGGCATTTTATTCACGATGGCCAGAGGCAGAAAAAGTACATCCAGGCAAAGAAGCATCGCTGTCAGAGAAAGTCTGGGGGAGTCGCAGAAAGACATAAGCTGGGGATTTAAAGTAAGCTGAGTTCCTGCGGAGAGCTTAGAGAAAGAGTGTGCTAAGATCAAAGCGCTGTGTGTGTGTGTGGGGGGGGGGCATTCATTCCGTGATTAGGGTTCTGGATTCGAAACAAATGTGGGTCCATCAGTTAATAAATTTAATCACAGCAGATGTTGAGTGTCGTGTTGGAGCCCTCTAGTCTGCCACACTTTCTCCTTAGTAGTCCTTAGAAATAGTGCTCACCTAAATAAAGCCTTAGTAGTCCTTAGAAATAGTGTTCACCTAAATAAAGCCTTAGTAGTCCTTAGAAATAGTGTTCATCTAAATGAAGTCTTTTTATTTTTGTCTCCCCCCACCCCACCCCAGGGAAGGGCTGAATGGACTCAATGCCTTCTCAAATTTCTAGTGATTTATAAAGTGCAAGATCTTCGGAGTGCACTGAAATGCAGTGCTGGGCAAAGTGAGAGCCAGCTCTAAGGTTCTTGGCCTCCCAGAGGGAGAATGTTTTATACCAAACTCTCCTTTCTAGAAACCACTGCAGGCTAAAGCAAGACTATACTGGTCAAGAGGAAACATTATTGCGCCTATGAAGTATATGAGAATGGTAATATTTTGAGAAAAAATAAAGATCAAAAATTAATATATAGGGAAATCAAATTATGTCTATTACAAGAACATAAATAAAATAGCTGAGTTAAACTTTAACACAGAACAAATGGATTTCGGAATATTTCATCCAACAAGAGAAGAACATAAATTCTTCTCTGGAGCCCACAGACATTTCTTTCAATTAGACCATACTTTAGGTCATTGTCTTAGTTACTCTTCTCTCGTTGCTGGGACAAATACCAACACCCAAAATGGAGGAAGGAAAGGTTTATTTAGCTCATCGTTACTGGAGGTTTCAGTCCATATTCAGCTGGCTCCAAGGCAGAGGGGCACAGGGCAGAGAGCAGCAGTTCATGGCGGCCGAACAGCAACAACAAAGAGCAATAGCTAAAGAAAGTCTGTTTCTCTCCCACATTCAGGCTCTTTGGCTCAGGGTGGGATGTAGTACTCACACCTATAATCCCAGCAATACTAAGACCCACAATCTCAGCCTTGGATCACACATAATCCCAGTGGATCATGAGTTAATCACAAACTCCAGAAGTCCCCACCCCATGACTATATGAGGCTTTGGGGGGACAGCTAGACACAAACCATAACAGTCATAAACCAGATCTCAATAAATGCAAAAGAATTTAAGTAATCTCTAACCTCATCTCAGACTACAATGGAATAAAACTAGAAAGCAACAGCAAAAAGAATCACAGGAACTACACAAACACGGGGAGATTAAATAAGGCATTCTTGACTCTTGACTGGTTAATGGGTCATGAAAGAAATCAGGGAAGACTTTTTTTTTTTTAAATTCTGGAATTGAATGACAATGAGGTACAACGAAAGCAGTTCCTAAGAGGGAAGGTTAATGTAGGGGTGCCCCTACATTAGAAAAGCAAAGAGATCCTCAATAAAACCTAATCATGAGTCTTAGGCTCATAGACAAACTAAGAAAGCACAATCTGGGGACTACCAGCTCAGGCCCCCCTCCTGTCCCTCTCTCAGACAGGAGCTTTCTTCCCCTCAATACATACATTCTGCTCATAAAAAAAAGAAAGAAAAGAAAACAGCTTCTTGATCCTGAAGTGAAGAAGATGCCACTCTTGCTGCTACTGTTTAGTCCACAAACGTGGCCAGACACGGGACTGGAAGACGACCAGAAGATGCTGACTGGCTCTGGAGATCCTAAAGAGGAAGAAGAGGAGGAGGAATTAGTGGTGGCCCACAAACTCTTCAGTAGCTTGAAATAAGTTCAGACTCACTCATTCAATCTTCATCACCTGGATATCAAGCTCTTTGTGCTTTTGAACATGTCACTTATTTTTAACTTGGAAACCTCATGGATTTGGGTTTAGGCAAGTGACTTAATGTAATTAGCGATGATTACATCTTAATAAAATCCTGTGACCTGCAAAAAAAAAAAAAAGAAAGGAAAAAGAAAACACAATCTAAATCCACAACTAGTAGAAGGGAAAAAGTATAATGATGACAATAGAAATTTAGAAAATTGAAAGAAAAACATAAAGGTTTGGCAAATCAAAGTTGGTTCTTCAAAAGGATAAGTAAGATTTATAAAGCCTTAGCCAAAATTATCAAAAGAAAGAGAAGACCAACATCAATATAATTAGAAATGAGAAGTGTGAAATTACAAGACACCAATGAAATCCATAAAATTGTCAGAGACAGTTTCTGCAACATATATTCCAATAATGGAGAATGTGAGCAAAATAGATTCCTAGACTCTCATGACTTAACCAAAATTAAGCCAGGAAAGCATTAAAAACCCTAAATAGATCAATTAACAAACAATAAAATGATCCAATAATAAAAAAAAAAACTCTACAAACTAAATATATCCTGGACCCAATGATTCACTGACAAATTTTATCAGAACTTTCAAGGAGCACTAATGTTTCTATTTCTTCCATCTTTCATTGTCATTGAAAAAAAAAGTGAACACTTTCAAACTCATTCCATGAAGCAAGCATTGTCTGATGACAGAACGAGACAAAGACTCGACGACGACAGAAAAGATAACTACAGGCCAATATCACTCATCAAGAGCACAAAAAATGGCACACACTGGTGAGGACATAGAGGGAAAGGAATCTTCCCATTTTGTTGGTAGAAAATGTAAACTTCTAGAAATACAATGGAAACCAGTGAGGAGATTTCTGAAAAAGAAAAAAAAAGCTAAAAATAAAAACTCCGTTTGACCCAGGTATACTACTGAGTATATTCCCCAAAGAGTTAGATACATCATAATACACAGAACACTGTGGTACCGTGATACGCATGTATCTTTGTACAACTCACCATAGCTAACCTCTGGAAATAGCCTAGATGCCCCTCAGAAGATGAACGGATATCAAAGAGTGATGGATATACACAATGGAACATCATTCATCCACAAAGAGGAACGGAACCCTGTCATGTGCAGGAAAATGCAGGGAACTTGACACCGTTATGGTAAGGAAATGAGGCAAATGCAGAAAGTTCAATAGCATATGGTTTCTCTTACATGAAAAACCTAAAATGTAAATAAATTAAGACTGAAATAAAGGAGGGATGGTGAAACAGAGAGACTGTGTTGACATGTGGTAGTAGACTGCAGGGAGAGTAGGCAGAAAGGAAAAAACGAATGAAGGGGGAAAAAAAGGACCAATGTCACTATTATGTATCACAAACATGTATGAACTTTTAAATTTTTTAAAAATACATTTGGGTGTTGCAGGGGCTCACTATGCAGCCTGGACTCGTGGTGATCCTCCTGCTTTCAACCTCACCGGCGCTGGGATTACAGGTGTATGCCAACTAGCCAGCAGTGAGCCCTGGGGGTGGCTGGCGAGGGACGTGGTGCTGGGGATCAAACTGCAGTCTCTCTGCTTTCTTAAGCTTGCCTAAGCAAGGACTTTAGTCTGCTGAGCTATCTCACCAGCCCCCATACATGAATATTTTAAAGTACACAGCATGGATGAAATCTAGCTTTCATTGATAGCCAGGTAAAACTAGGGAGAACTAGGGAGACAAGCCTGGCCCTGAGCATGAACTACATGCTGACAGCTTGGACTGGAGATGTGGCCCAGAGCATTGGCGGGATGGTGTGTGCCCAGTGCGAAGCACAGTCCAGTAACATAGAGCAGAACCTCGAAATGTAGACCAAAGGGCCGCACAGGCGGCTCTCTGAAGACCCCTTGGGCTGGATGTCGGACCACTGCCCATCTTCTCAGGGGCTTGGGAAATGAAACAGACTAAGGAGGAGAGTGAAGCTCCCGCAGCAATGCTAGCTGAAGGGCACCTTTCCAGGCCGAATTCCAGTCCCACTGTCACATTCACAGATTTCGATCTGTCTCTGCCTTTTGTGTACAATCTTATCTTTCTGGTGGTTCAATGGCCCTTGGAGGACTTCTGTGTCTCCTCAGTAGGAGCCTAAAGGATTCTTTCTGCCCTCCCCAACATTTTGCTTCTAGGCTTTAGAGAACATGGAGCCCTCTGGCTCCATCCACACAAAAAATAGTGGCAACCCTGAATCCACAAGAAGGGCTGAAAAGAAAAAAGAAAAAAAGGAGCCCCTGTGCCCCTGTGCCTCTGAGCTTCTCCTTCCAGCGGCTGGCGGGTTAAGTCACAGAGCGCAATCTTTTTTTGTATTGTTCCTGCCATGCTACAAAAGGTTTCAAAATCTCTGTGGAAGACACACATGAGAAAAGGGTAAGTTTATCCTGAATTATTTAAAACTGCAACATGACTAGCAATAAGAAGAGATACAGCATAAGTAGATTAAATTTAGCTGTTACTGAGGCAAGTCAACAGGCTCCTTCTAAAATAGATCAATAGAGAGATATAAGTATTCAGATCTTATTCAAAGTTAAAAATTTAAGTAGTGGAAGAACAAAGCACCCTAGACACAACAGTAAGAAGACTTTTGGGCATGGGAGTTGGCTTGGAGGGTGACAGAAAGGAGGCGAGTTCCGTGCGTCAGAATTCTTTCCCATGATATGGAATTAATGCCTTATTTAGAAAACACTAATATTAAATTTCAAAATAAAAAGAACTAGGTCATCCTTCTCAATAAAGAAATGCTTAAGTAAGATACAGCAATTGAGCTTACAGAAAAAATGAGGTAAATATAAGTAGCCTTGTAATATTTTTAGAGATCACACTCAAGACAAGAGTGGATGCATTAAGAGTTGTATAATACAAAGTCTTACAAAATATTCTGGTTTTCTCTCTACATACACACCTGTGAGAAAGTTTAACTTATAAATTAGACAGAGTAAGAGACAAACTATGCAAAGTCACTCAGACCCCAACTAATAATAATATAGCTGTTATAACAATAGGCTGCAACTAAAGTTATGTGGGGTGTAACGTTTCTTACTCTCTCAAATTTTTTTTATTGCACTGCAGATCTGGGCAATCTCGGCATATGACTTTTTTTCTTTCCTTCTTAAGTGGAGAGTTTTACTTAAGGGAAACTTCTGTGGCTTCTCTCTGGCGTGTCAAGTTTCTGGTGCCACTGCTCTTGTACCTCAGGACCATCACAGAGGACAGTGAAGACAACTGGAGCCCAGGACCTGTGACACCTGGATGACAACCAAGAGGAGGACAATGTGCAATTTCATCACTTTACTCAGAACAGCACCATTTTAAACTTCTAAAGTTGTTATTTCTAGAGTTTTCCATTTAATATTTTCAGATGGCAGTTGACCATGGGTAACTGAAACCATAAATAAAGGAGACTGATGAATGACTATATGAGTTTATATAAACAAGAAAAATCTACATAGGTATGTACCTCAACCAATTTTAAATGTGGAGAAAGGAAGATTTTCATATGTCTTATATTTCTATTTTATGTTTTGGTTTTTTACAAACCAATACAGGCTTCACGAGGTGGTCACACCTGCAACCCCAGCTACCTGAGAGGCTGAGGTAGGGACTGTGAGTTTGAGCCTAACCTGGAACTTAGCAACTTCATGAGATCCTCTCTCCAAAGAAACTTGAAAGGGCTGGGGATACAGCTATGTGATGGAGCACTGGCCTGGCATGTGCAAGGCCTTGGGCGCAAACCCCAGAGCTAAAAACAAATGAGAAACACATCTTAGACCATAGTAATTTATAGTTCTAATTTGAAACATGATTTTGCCTTGTGGCACTGCCCCTCACCCACTGTTTCACAGGCAAGAACCATGTGGCCCCCTTGTCTACCTCAGTTTCCCACCTTTATACAGAAGGACTCCTACCCACCATGCAGGGCAGTGCAGATGGGATGCCTAAGCCGGCCCAAGCAGCTGCGGAGATTCTGCCCAAATTACACCCTGTCTCCCCTCTCCTTTCCCATGAGAAATGGCACGCTGGGTGAGTCAGAAAGGCGGCGGGTGGGAAGTGAGGGTGGCGGGAGAAGAATGATTCAGGCTGTGCAAAAACAGCCCTCAAATGCACAAGGAGAAAGGTGGCCCCAGCTCCCAGATAACAGCTCCCCCCATCCCTGCCCTTTTCTTCTGGCTGCTTCCCTAGTCCTTTCCCCCAGCCTCCTCTGGGTTCTTATTTATCTCAGTCTCTGTATAAATGTTTGGAGGTTGCTACAATGCGTCAGGATAAGAACAGCCCCCTTTTACATTTTTTGATACTGAGGAGTTCTGCCGTTGCACAGAGCTACCTCCTCAGCCCTTTTTTATTTTTCATTTTGAGACTGTCTTACTAAATTGCTCAGGCCGAACTGGAATTTGTAATCCTGTCGCCTCAGCGCCCAGCTGTCTGGGACTGCAGGTGTGCACCACTGTCCCAAGTTAGGGATGAGTACCTGACCTGTTAGGTCGTGATCCGATCTTCTAACTTTTCTCTTTTTTTGCAGAACTGGGGATTGAACTCAGGTCCTTGTGCTTGCCAGGGAGGCGCTTATTCCACTGAGCCATCTCCTCGGCCCCCTAAATTTTCTAGTCTAAAATATGGTAGCTACTTCATAGGGGAGGCGTAAAACTCTAGAAAAACCTATCTTGGTCCTTGTATAATGTGACATCGCTCTTATGCCAGGACCAAAGCTAGTTAAAGCAACACACATTCTCTGAAATGTGATAGATGTAAAACTTCTCAGGTGCGTTTGTTTACCGACACAAAGGCCTTCTGATCTAAGTTCAGTCCAGCTGCCCGGTACTCTGGATCTCCCCAGTCCAGTCCAATCTGCTCTTCAGAGCAGACGTAGCCTCCCCACGACCCTTCCGTCTCGGGCTCCCCACCCGCAGTTACAGTATGGAGAGAAGAAAGGCGGAGGGAGCGTGGGAGGGCAGCTAGAGGAGCACGCGCTTGTTCATCGGGGCTGTGGGGGCCCCCTGGGACTACAGGTGCGGGAGAAGGGAAAGCCAAGGAAAGGGATTGTTCTGGCTTTGACATCCAGGTCCGTTAGCCAAAGCTAGAACAGCCTCTCGCTGTCTACAGTCTCCTCTCTTCCTCTGACCCTGGAATTGCTCGGCTTGATTTTCATCCATCGCTCCTTATTTGAGCCTCTCGCTGCCACGAGGTCCAGCACAAACTGCACGTCGTGGACGTGCCATAGGACTTCACATTTAGTCCACTTTAGCACTGTATTTGGTTCACTCGCGCATGTCTTGCTCACACGATGGGCCCAGACAGATGGCCCTTTGGGGTCTGATCCCAAACTTCCAGGCATAAGGATCTGGCTAACCCGGCTTGGCTGACCACTCCAGGGCCAGCTGATTGTGACCAGTTGTGACCAATTGCTGGGCGGAGTCGTTCAGGAGGACCTCCTGGGGGCAGGGGAGGCTCGCTCCACCTCTGACCCTCTCCTCCCCAGGGTGATAGCGCAGCAGAACCTGTCTTATAGGCCCAGGGTGAGTGTTGAAAAAGGCAAAGTAGCTTCCCCCACCTGGCAGAGAGCAGAGCGTAGTGTTCACTGTTATCACTGCTACCTCTTTGGTTCCTTAAACACTTTAATTTTGTGCTTTTTTTGACAAGTTTGATGTGAAAAGACACACCATTCACCTAAATATTTATATGAAAAGAACCGAAGACTCTCAAGGAAATTATCTCAAAGAGGGTTTTTGCCCCCTGAGCTGTTAACGATCCTTCCCTGGAGCATTCTCGCAGCTAAAACGCGATTCCGGCGGGCTCCGGAACTCGGCTGCAACCTCGCGCGCGTCCAGCAGGGGGCAGGCCTCCCGAGCGAAAATGCTCTGCGCGGCGGAGCCCTGGCACTCGCTGGGTAAGAATGGGGCGATGACAGAGGGCGCCAGCTGGGTACGGAAGCTGTTGGCTTCCAGTATAACCTTAAAGAAATGAAAAACAAAGCAAACAATTTTAAGAACGAGGAGATTTTCTGGTGGTGTTGATATAGGAAAAATGAAACTCCTGACCTGAAAGGTACCTGGGATGAGATTGTGTTCTCTAAAACCGAAGGATGAATTTTAGGAACAAACGGAGATTAAGAGCAGAATATTTATTGGATGAAGGAAGTTCCTCCCTGAGAGAGAGAGAAAGAAGGAGGGCCCAACTGGGTTGTCCCCAGGAAGATGTATCTTCCAGGGATTTTTATAGAGTAAAACTATGAGGGTCTAAGGTAGAGAACATGGGAACTCGCTTAGATGGGCCCAAGTTGGGACAGAGCTATGTTACAAGCACCATTGGTGAGGTAAAACTGATTATTAAATCCAGTACCATGGGGAAGCGAGTCATGTAGCAAGCGGGCACAAATACAGAACAGGAGTTTACCCAGTAGCCAGCACGTAGCAGTTGGATTAGTGACCCTTCCTGGCTTCCTCAAGGTGATGATCAATCCTGATGTCTACTATTAGGGAGGTGAGCCTTGGTTCGATCTTTGGTCTCCAGGTCTGGCCCACAGCAGGAGCATCCATCTCTGTCACAGTTGCACAGTGTCTTGTCTTCCGTGCTGACTCCTTCAGGGCCTGGCCCTGTCTGACTGCCTGTAATATTTCTGTCTACAACAGTGTGAACATGACTGCAGTGCCCCTAACCACTGGGAGCTTTGCCTCTGCCCCTGTCTGTGTCCTGTCTTCCTACTTCTTTGCGACTGTCTGCAAGTGTGACTTAAATTTTAAATAAAAGGAGCAAGTGATATGGGGGAATGTAACTCTCAACCTGGAAGATACCTGGGACGAGTTATGTTCTTCAAAACCAAAGAATGAATTTTAGGAACAATAGCAGTTAAGAGCAGAATATATTTATTAGAGGGGAAGGAAAGCTTCTGACTGAGAGAGGGACAGGAAGGGACCTGAGTGGGTTGCCCTGGGAAGCTATCTCTTCTAGGGATTTTTATAGAGCAAAACCATGTGGTGAGGCGGGTCTAAGGTAGAAAACATGGGAACTTGCTTAAGTGGGGATGAGGTGGGACAAATCTATAGTCAGTCAATAGGGTTACAAGCACCATTGCTCAGGAAAAATTGATTAAATATAGGACCAAATGGGGAAGTGAGTCACATAGCAAACAGGCATGAATACAGAACACGGGCTTTTCCAGTTGGGGTTTGTTAGTGAGTCCCTCACGCCCATCCCTAGGGAAGTACCTGGCTGCATTTGTTTACTCTTTTCAGGTCTGGCCCTAAGTTGCAAAGTCACCTTATCTTCCATATTGCCTCCTTGAAGGCTTAGTGCTGTCAGCCTGCCTATGATATTTCTACCTAACTCAGCTGCCCACAACAGGACTTAGTTCACGGTGAGCACAACTAAGAGTGTGATAGTACTGAACAGTGGCGCGGTGTTCAGATGCTCAGCCTAACTCACTAAGAGGAGCGGATTGCTAGTATTTTAAAGCAAGAACCCTGGAGGCCGGTGCATCTGTTTAAGTTGCAGCCTGGCTCATGTACATGTTATCAGCCACAGCGCTAACCAGTTCCTAGCTCTCTAACCTTGGGTCAGCTGCAGGCCCCTCACCCTTATCTGAGTGGGGAAGAACAGAAACCCATCTGAAGTTCCATGAGGAGGAGAAGGGACAGTTGCATAACCCAGAAGAAAATGACCAGGACAGGAAAGAACTGAAGCTGTTGACACTGTGGAGTGTGGGGTTTGCAAGAATGCCAGAGCCGGCTTCGGGTTCAGAGTGGCCGGACGAGCCCACTCCAGAGCAGCGGTTTGAGTGGCTTCTGTCAGCTACCCAAGGGTAGGTGCTACCTCTGCCTCCGTTTGTGTTTATTCTTCAGCTTGGGGTTCTGAGACAATGTAATGGTAGATGCAGGGCCACAGATTCTCAATGGAAACTTTTCCTCCAGAGCCCAGACAGAGATAGAAAAGCTCCTTGCTGTCTTTGTGAGATGGCCTGATTTACACTTGCACTGTGAGCTCTCCCAAGAACCAGACCTCCCGCAGGGCTGGATGTAGCAACAGCCAACACTCTGGGGACTGAAGCAGCCTCCTCACATCCTGCTGGCCTGGGCGTTATAACCCAAGCCCATGAGCTCTTAACTGACAACGCCCAAGCGGAGATGGCTACATTATCACGGCCCTGATTCGACATGGCTGGACCCCCCAAACAACAGCTTATCTTCCCAATGACCACTTCCTCCTCCTTCCCCACTCCAGCCCTGGCTATAACTTCCTCTTACCTTTCCCGCCCACACGAGGTCACTCTGTGAGTGTCACTGAACCTGCCCCTCAGACTTGCCTCTAGCAAAAGTCCGTAAAGTCTCCCCGTCTCAGGTCAAAGGATCTGCCCATGTCCTTCCCCTTTATCCTCTCCAGAGTTAATAAAGCTCTTCACCACCTTATTTCTGTTTCTTTGCTGTGGGGCCACACCACCACCACCGCTGCCACCAATAAAACCTAACACCACTCTGAATGAGTAGAGCACACCACCTATTTGTTATCTTTTCAGTTTTGACCCCAGAGGCTCTCCTTACTTCTTCCTAGCATTCAGCCATGTCTTAAGAGACCTGTTTTTACTGAATGCAGAATTTTTTCAAAATTATTTTTGAACTATATGTTTAGGTTCGCTAGTTTGCCCTAAACCCTAGAGGCAGAAAATAGTCTTAAAAAAATTAAAGATGAAGTAAAACATTTTAATTATCAAATGGAGAGGGAATTTAGAAGTACCTGAAAGCCAAGACACTGGCTTGAGAACTGTGGAGGTCTGTGGAGGAGAGAAAGCATTCAGCTCCTGGACTGGTGAGATCCCAGCCGTACAGGCCCTGGTGGCACTAGAATGTCCTCAAGGGGATTCTCACAGGTAATTTCAAAGCTGAGAAAATTTAAGGGAATGTGTGCCCTCACAGTATCGTGCTGAAGACTGGATAATGAGGGCCTGGAGAAAGTAGCCCAATGCTCAGAAGGGCCTCTTCTAAGATCTGCTTCCACCCAAGAAATTAACTGGCTCTTATAAAGAAGCCTGGGCCTAGTCAGCCATTCCTAGAGGCTTTCCTCTGATTCACTGTTTGCAGGACAACAGTGAGCTAACAGTAGCAGAGTTTGAGGGGTCGAGAGAATCCATAGGTGAAAAACCTCAATAGTCAAAATACTGCTTCCTCTTCTGCATGGTGTTCATGGGAGTCCTCCCAGCTCGGGGATATTTTATGAATGCAGGAGTTCCTCTTCCATGTGCATTTTCTTTGTCACAAAAGCCCTCTGAAATAGTACAGCATCCCCAGAGCAATGAATCCAGGACCACACAAGAGGAAGTGGACAAGGCAGGCCCTGACTTCTGGTCTTCAGGCCAGATCATGGGACAGCAGTGCTTGTGTGCGAAGAGTAGTCAGTCTCTGGCACTACCTAGTGAGGGCAGTAAGCTCGTCTTCGCAGTTGCCTTTTTGGGGTTGTGGAATCTCTAATACAGATTCTCTGCTCTTGGCTTCTCTGAGCCCGCATCCACCCTAGAGAAGGCCCAGGAAAGGAATCTGGTGACCCATGGGTGAATACTCTGCCTTTGGTGCTGTGTGTTATTTTCTAACCATAATCAGTTATAGCAGCATCACTGCCCAAACTCAAAACAAGCATGCTATGGAAGAGCGCTCCATAGAGCCGGAAGTTGGTCTCCCAGAGAGACAAACCTGGGCTCGAGTATTCTTCCAGACCCTGTCCCCCATGTATGGGTAGGAGGTAGCAATTCTGCTGATCTGCAGTTAGAGTTAAGGCAGTGATCATGACAGCAAGTGAGAAGTCTTGAGGTCAGGAAGACCCACTTTATACTTTTTCTCATTTAAGATTCTTAGGATTGGGCTGGGGAGATAGCTCAGCCGTCTAAGTGCCTGCCTGACAAGCGCAAGGACCCGACTTCAATCCCAGGTACCACAACCATGCCAGCCCTGGAACCCCAGTCACTCTTGGCCAGCCACTGAAACTGGGTGTGGTGATACATGCCTGTAATCCCAACAGTGGGGAGGCTGAGAGAGGAGGATCACTACAAGTCCAAGCTGCATAGCAAGACCCTGTATCAACAAATAATAAGAATAAGAATAATATAATAAGTTTTTAAAAAAAGATTCTTAGGAACTTGGGGATGCATTTCCTGAAAGGGAATCAAATGCTTTGTAGCCATGGGTAATTTTTTTTTTTTTTTTTTTTTTTTTTTTTTTGTGGTGTCAGGATTGAACTCAGGATCTTGAACTTGCCAGACAAGTGCAACCATGGGTAATTTTAATTGTGTCCCTGAACTGAAGTTTTCTTAAAAGTACAACTTTAGGACCAGCCAAATAACTCAGGTATTAAAAAGCACCTGCAAGCAGGTGTAGGGGCCCAGGGTTCGATCCTCAGGCCTGTTGTGCACTGAGACAGGGATCAAGACTGGGGATGGTGGTGCATGCCTGTAATCCCAGCTCTTGGGAGGCTGTAAACAGGAGGATCACTACAAGTCTGATCTAGTAGTGAGACACTGAACACCCTGTAGACCCTTCCCTAAAATACAAAAAAAAGAGTACAACATTAAAAATAATGATTTTTCTCTTCTTATTTTTCCTACGTTTATCTCTTTTATCTACTTAGATACTATTGTCAAATACAGTTAAATTCATAGGCCCTAGGGGTTAAAGTTTTAATATATCTCCTTGGGGAACACAATTTAAACTACATAACCTAACAAGCATTTTTTGTTATTTGTATTGATTTTCCCTAAAAAGGACTCTCTCCAGAGTCATACTGGAAGACTGATAACCACACAAATGGGTTGCGTGGTGGTACATGCCTATAATCCAGCACTTGGGAGGCTGAGGCAGGAGGATTGTTGTGAGTTCGAGACCAGCCTGAGCTACAAAGTGAGCTTAAGGCCAGCTTGAACTGAATAGTGAGACCCTGTCTCAAAAAGAAAAAAAAAAAATGTGTGGGGGTAAAAATGCTTCCTCTTTTCTTCCCTACAAGCCCTTCTATAAATTAATTTTCTTTGTGAATTGTAGCCACATCTTTTTAACCATAGGAAGAGCCAATTCTTTGTCACATATCATACTTTCAGAAAAATTCATACTTTTTTTTCTCATCCAAACAAAAAAAATCTTGAGGTCCCTTAAACACAAAGTCTATGAAACAGCACTCCACAAAGAGCATGTAAATTCCCTGCCACCCTCTTCTCTGTCCCTAATCTCAGGTAATCTTGCTCATTCATTCGAGGGTAGAGTCTTAGGTGAAGACATAAGGGGTTTCCCTGGTTGTCTTCCACGGTCTTTTCTGAGGCAAATCTCTTGCCGTAGCGCAGAAGGTGCTGACCCCACGCTGGGAACAGAATGTACTTCCTTCTCTGCCCACTTGACATAAAGACTCTACGTAGTGTGGTTTCTCTGTCTTGAAGCTCAGCCTGGCTCTAGGAAAAATACACTGAACCCCTCACGGAAGTTCCTCAGGCTTGTTTTGCCAGTTGATCACAGTTGCTCTTAGCACAGACACCCTTCCACAAGCTCCCTTACCATCCACACAAAAGCACAGCAATAACCAGAAATAGAGCTCAGAATAGAAGCGACCGATCTGGGGAACCACCGTGACGGAAGCCAACAAATTATGTCAGCAGCCCTTCTGCCTGTCTGGCCTTGGTCATGCAAATATGACGGAGTGACAAAGCACTGGTGTCACGAATGGCACTGGGTGCTTCGCTGTCTATTTAAGGCAGCACATGATGGGGTTCAGTCCTCAGAGGAAATGAAGCGGCTTGGCGGAAACCTCAAGACTTTCTAGGCAGCCTTGTGATAAAGATGGGAATCTAGGAACCCAGTCATTTGCTCCCAGGGAAAGGTTATCAAAGACAAACAGAAAATCGGCAAGAGTATAAATAGTGCAGAAATGAGTTTACAGGGGTGATAAAGTGTTGCCGTGTCACATTCAATCTAGTTGAAAATCCAACTAACATTAATATTGATTACACCCTGCAATGACCAGAAGTTGTTTCTCACAAGGCAGCAGGGTGACTCCAGTGAAAGCAGCTGGATTTATGGGGTCTGCACTCACCCCCACAACCTCACCACCCAACAGGCTGTCGAAGCCAGGCTGCCACTGTGCTCACTTTGAGGATAGCACGTAAGTTCCCTCTGAAGCTGCCAAGTTCCTGAATTCACCCTGATTCTCAATAGAATCTTTCCGGTCCCACTCAAGCACTTCTGAGCTCTCAAAAAAGACCGCATTTATGTCTCCTGGAGTGTGGGGCTGACAATAGGTTCATATGCATCTCTATTTCTCCTAGGAATCTGCAATTTAACAGGCATCAAAATTCTGAGCAGAACCCAGCAGAATTGCTTAAATTACACCTTTTCTTGGATAAGGAGTTTGATAATCATGTCTACTTATATTTTTTTAAAATAAGTAATGAAAGAATAAACACAATTTAACAAAATATTACTATCTCTAGACAGGGAGGGAGGCCTGAGAAGGAAACACGGGTGTGAGCACAGCCATTTCCTAAGTGGACTTAGTTTTGTGGTTTGGGACAGTTGAGTGTTGGAACCAGCATAGACCAGCTAATGGGCCACTTGTTGCATTTTTGAGGAACTTTGAGAGCCAACTATGAGAGAGCTATTATTAAAAATTAATTTATATAAGTTTGATATTAAATTACATTTAATTACATTAAAAACAATCATCAGTTTTTATTTTTATTACACTTTACAATGACTAGCACAGTACAAATTAGCTATATATGGGGACGGTAGGTTTTCATCTTCAGTTGTCTGTGATGCAGCTTATATTAAATAATTGTTCTATTCACTGAATAGCACTCCGGAGCTGCAAAAAAACAGAAAGTTGCAACTGTTTCGTTGACATTCTGAATGCTTCTAAGTAAACACAATTTTTTATTTTAAAAAATCCTGAAAGGAAAAATAATGCAAAGAATTCTTAATCTATGTTAAATAGTCTTTGAGCTGGGCGTGGTGGCGCATGCCCGTAATCCCAGCACTCGGGAGGCTGAGACAGGAGGATTGTTGGTGAGTTCGAGACCAGCCTGAGCTACAAAGTGAGCTTAAGGCCAGCCTGAACTGCAGTGAAACCCTGTCTCGAAAAGACCAAAAAATAAATAAATAAATAAATAAATAAATAAATAGTCTTAGTTCTAGCAGTAATATTGGGGTTTTTTGTAACTATCATATACACACATATATACATAAACATGTATGTACAAATAGTTTCTAATTATGCTGGAACTGAGATTTTTTCCAGTGTAAGAGCAAATCCAAAAAACATAAATCCAAACATGTTTAAACTTAATATTAAATTATATTAAAAAGGAAAACAATCATCAGGTTTTGATTTTATTACACTTTACTATTATGTATTACTTTTTTTTTTTTTTTTTTTTTT